>VXAK01021984.1:6309-38768 GCA_013399435.1 Arenaria interpres
GGGGGGGGAATAGCAAAAACCTCTCAAAGAAATTCTGCAGAAAATATCCACCATGAAACTGCACGCATCCTCGTGTTAGCTAAATATAAAGTTTAACAGGAGTCCCATCTTGTTCCAGACACAATCTTTATTTAGAAAACTTATAAAAATCAAATCAGATGGCACATTTACAGCTTCTGCCAAATAAATATCCCACACAAGGCCAGGGAGTGAAAGAACAACATCCTGACAGCGTAAAAGAATCAAAGAAAAAATTCATTCAGTTCATCATAGTCTGTCACCAGTGCAGAAGAAAACAATAATACCCTAAAACACTGGAACAGGGAGTCAAGACCACGAATCCACACCCCTTAATACCATCAGGTGTTATGTGGGAAGATAAATATGACCTAGATGAGGTGCAAACACATAATCACAACGCTCAAGATAAATTAACCCAATTGCACTATATAGCATTTATGGCAACTGCCAGAGGACAGAAAATACCTGATCTAGTAAGTGTGAGGGAAAAAACTACTCCAACATTGTTGGGTTGGGGTTTTTTAAATACATTTCAACATGTAGAAAAATCTGTACAGGTTCTGTGCATCAAGCTGTCACAGGTTTTGTTTTATTTGAATTTGTTTATCCGGTTTCTTATCTTTATCTCAATCAACTATAGCTTCAATGAAATACATAATCATATCACACATAACTTTGTAAACCTGCACAAAAATTGGGTTAACTGCAGCATTACCACTGTTTTCTATTTCTCAGTATCCTTCTTCTTCAAAACTTCAGCTATTCCAAATGAGAAAAGTACTTTCATCAAATGAGCATGGAACATAATTGTACACAGATAGATATTTTTAACTATCTTGACACTGTCTCACAGTCAACCTCAAGATTACTGCTGGCAAGTGGTACCCAGCATTTCCATATTAAAGCTTCCACATACCCACCTTTAGGCTATTTACACATTTGAAGGAATATTTGCACTTCTTTGACTTCCATTTTCCCTTCCCCCAGCTTTTTCTTCCCGGTGCGTTTGGAGTGTTTGTTGGCGTATCAGGGCGTTCGGTATTAGTACCGCTTTCAATACTGACGGCATCATCCTGAAAATATTCAAATAACAGAGAATGTAAGAAAGATATCATTCACTGCTGTATAAATTCAACTTATTTTGCAGCACTCGGCCTTTTCACTTTTCCTTCTCCTCCATAAGAACAGAAGATCTCCTAGGACTTGGTGTTATTTAGATTCACGTATTTAAATCTATTCCTAACATAATAGCATTCCTCCCTGGAAACAGAACATGAGTCACATGAGGACTAATCCAAGAGGGAGAGACGTGAACTGTGATCTAGTGAAGTTTCCTCAGAATCCTGGTAGCTGCTCTTAAGAAAATGTCTAAAGAGAAGTGGTTACTCTCCCTAGGAAACATCTTTGACGTAGATGAAACGAGTACTTCAGAAGTACTCAAGGAAGAGGTTGTTTGTGTAAAAACATTATGCTCAGCCATACCAAGAATCTAACTGTTCCGACACTTCTGTACAGCCTGAGGCACAGCTCTGCGATGTCAGCACTGCCACTAGAAGAGGAAGTCCTACCTCTCTCTCCCGCTCTTTCCTACAGGTACTTGCTTCAACTAAAAGCTAAGAAAAAAAAAAAAAATAAAACTAGCTTGCTGTCTGATCAGCTAACTCATCCAACTGGCCCTCCGACTGTCAGCAGCCAGAACTAAGGTAAGGATGGGGAGAAATGAAAAACTGGGGTGTGCAAAACAGTCGCTGAGCAGATTTAGATGAACTTTGGACAATTAGCAACAACTACAATTTCATATGGCATTTGACTACAGGACACTATTCAGAACGACACTTCTATTCTCTGCATCACCCATCGCGGTGCACTTCAACTTCCCCTGCATCGTAACTGGCAAACCTTGTGCTTCCATATGAGTAAGTTCAGCTTGTTAAAAGTTGCTTTTTTAAGTAACTTTTTTTTTTTTTTATTTATTTTTCTGGCAAGCTAGTCATTTTGGTTTCCATCAGAGCAGGGGGGAGAAAGCAACTCATCCTGAGGCCATGTGATTTCTAGAACTGAACCAAGAGAGGCAGAGGCAGACAACAGCCCCTCACTGCAAGAGATTAAGCGTAACACGAAGCTGCATCAGGAACTCCATCAGGGATATGAAATAAGGTCAAGTATAAACATTCATATACCAATTCCCACCAAACATTTATTCTCTGTCCCAGTTTTATATCTGCATCATCAGAAGCCGGTAGAGGCGTACTGGTCTTTGTTTGCCCAGCAACTCTGAAAATCAGGACACTGAGAGGAGAAAAGGGAGGAGGGACAACACACAAGGCTGTAAGTGAAGCACCCAAACCTGGAATTATTCCCTTCAGGTTGCACCCCTAAAAGAGACAACCCTCCCCTAATACGCATAATCGCGTTAACAATTTTTCCATTTTCCAGTTTCTTCTCCTTTACCCTAGAAAATTTCAGACTTGCCAAATTCTCATCTCCCAAGCACGGTTGCTGGAGTTGTACTTCACATGACTGACATTTTCTCTGGACTAGTCAGATATTGTCAATATAGGAACACCTGGTACGATTAAACTGCACTGAGTACCTGAAACTACAACACAACCAACAAACTTGCACCCAGGACACGTGGGTGGAACAAAATACACCCTTTCTCCAAATCAACACTATTATACCAACTTTTAAACAGCATCCCCATCTTTGAGGAGCAGTGGAGTCCAGTATGAAACTCCTGAAATGGGAATCCTCTCACCACTGAGACAGGTCCCATTTTCAATAACCAGACAGCCCACCTCCCGTGGCCACTGATAGGCTGCAACAGGCACCAAAACAAACCTGAATGTCTTTGTCACTTGGACATACAAAAGCTGCTGAGCAGTAAAAAAAAATTCAGTAGCAGCGTCATGGACCGTCTTGAACCTGTCTTGAACCACCCCAGAAGCACTTCCACAGGTTATAGGGGATGTGGTCCAGATCCCTCACTTTCTGGATAAGTGCTCTAACCAGAAAAAAAAAGAACCCCACACTGCATAAAGTCAATACCCAAATAACATCCCCCACTCAGTAACCACATGACTGCTAGATATCTCAGATTGCCTTTCAAGTATCTAGCTCTGCTGTATCAATCACATTACCTTTGTTCTGAACACCAGACTGTAGCCTAACTTAGATATTAGAGCCCTCAGCCCCTGCCACCGCCTTCTGCTGACAGAAGCTTATGAGCACCATCCCCTATTCCTCATTCACCAAAGGGCTGCACGTACAAATGTATGAGGCAGGTTACTCTGAAACGCGATGGTGAAGACACACGACACAAAACTGCAAGAAAGATCATAGAATGGTTAGAGTTGGAAGGGACCTTAAAGATCATCGAGTTCCAACCCCCCTGCCATGGGCAGGGACACCTCCACCAGACCGGGTTGCTCAAAGCCCCATCCAGCCTGGTCTTAAATACCTCCAGGGATGGGGCATCCACAGCTTCCCTGGGCAACCTGTTCCAGTGCCTCACCACCCTCACTGTAAAGAATTTCTTCCTAATATCTAATCTAAAACTCTCCTCTTTCAATTTAAAACCATTACCCCTTTTCCTGTCACTACACTGACAGAGTCCCTCCCCGGCTCTCCTGTAGGCTTCCTTCAGATATTGGGAGGCTGCTTTGAGATCTCCCCAGAGCCTTCTCTTCTCCAGGCTGAGCAACCCCATCTCTCTCGGTCTGCCTTTGTAGGGGAAGTTTGCTTTTTTGCAGCATTAAAAAAAAAAAAAAAGTAAAAAAGTTTAAAGGGCCCAAAGAGCTGCTGAATGAGTGTGAAGAATTTGATAAGGAAAGGGAAAGATGGAAATTAATTCAAAATATGGTAAATTTTTTAAAGAAAGGGGTTTGGGTTCTTTTATATTTTCTGCAATTCTTCCTGATCCTCAGTTGTTGCAAGAAGCCACCACCAGGCTTAATTACCCCCAGGAAACAGGGCAGAGGTGGCTCCTGGGTGCTGCTCTGGGGGCTCGCAGGGGCTACTNCCTCCCCGCCCCCGCCAACTCCCTCCGCCCCAGCCTCACGTTCTCATCGCCGGACAGGTCCCCAGGGTTGCTGTTCTCGTCGCTGCTCAGCTTCTGCTTCTTCGCCGGCATCTCACCCCCCGCTCCCGCCGATGCCGCCGCCGGGGCTTCTCCCCGCTCAGACATCTTCCCCGCCCCCCAACCCCGCCACGCAGCCGCAAAGCGCGGACGGGGAGGTCGAAACGCCTGCCGTAAAGCAAACCCGCGCCCCCTCCGCCGGCCGGGCAGCGGCGGGGCTGCCACACTGCTGAAAAAGCGCTCTTCCCGCGCCCGGCGGCGGGCTGGGGGGGCGGCCCGGTCCCGCCTGGCCGCGGCGGGGTCGGGCGTTAAATTAACCCGTCTTTTAACAGCTAATGGCACTTTATAGCGCTGCCTGCGTCGCGGCCGTGGCAGGCAGGGCTGGGCGAGGATGCCTGTGAGGTAGAAAGAGGCAGTCCCTGTCGCCACGGGTGTTCGCGGTCCCTCTGTCCGTCTTCGCGCGGTTCTCGTCCTCAAAGGGTTGGGTTTTTTTCATTCTTCTCTCGTTTTACAGAAGTCCTTTAGTCTTAAAATAGCGTTGCCGGAGAAGGAAGATGGGTTCCGATCCGCTGCCTTCTCCAGTGCTCCCTGGCAAGTTCCTACTACGGCTCTAAAGGAAATAACAGCAGATGCCAGATATTTATTTATTTATTTCAGAAACCACAGGTCCCAGAGTCATAATAATTAGGAACCTCTACCAGAAGGGAAAAGTCGTCTGCCCACAGGCACGATGTCTAACCTGCTCTTGGCAGAGGGGCAGAAACAAGCCTTTCCTCCCCGAGGGAGACATTCCAGTCTCAAAGAGCCACGGCTTTGAGGGCCGTGACAGAGGTAAAGCCTCGCCCTGTACCTAAAATTTAATCTCACATTACCTTTGGAGATTCGCTTAAAATGGTGCATGTACTATAGTGTTTTTAGCCATAAACGGCATCTCTTCTCTTCTGCAGGACTGCAGGCTCCAATGAAGCATGACATAATACACAGCAAAAGGTTGTAGTTTACAGCTAATAAAAGCTCTGCCCGGGTCTGTGCTGGAAGATCAAGGTTGTGATAAAAGTGTTTGTGGGAAAACAAAGAAAGAATAGGCTTGTTTTTAAAATACGACAGGATGTTTTTAGACTGGCATCATAATTGAGACTAAATCACGACTGTGCTGTGGGTCTGTTGAAAGAAGGGCAGACACAAAGTTTTCAGTGGTGAGAGTTTTTGACATCTCCCCATGGGTGCCCTTGAGCTACTGGAGAGAAGACAGCCCCCCTTCATTTTGCAGCTGTCAACTGACGTCCTCCAGATGGCCAGCTACGCGTTCAACTCCACCGCATTTCAGTGGCTCATCCAAAACATAAGGAAAGCGAAAGCCTCAGCTCGCCTGAGCTTCTTGGCCTGCATGCAGGAAGGTTCCCCATCCACACCCAGAGTCAACCAGTTCAGTCTCCCTCTTACTGGGCTCAAACTGGTCTATGCCTTCTCCTCTCTTCTGGATGCTGGACGACTTCCTTCACCAGGTGACAATCCTGCTGGCCTCTAGACGGTTCTTAGTCTAAGCCACTTGCCTTTTTTTATTTCTTGGAAGACGTGAAAGGCCAATACACCAGGGGAACTGTGTTTCCAGAAGTCATACGACACTTCATCAAGCTTATATTTAAATAATTAGTTATGTGGTTAAACACAAGCTTGAAAGTTCAGAAAACTTGCTTCAATTTGTGCTCTGCCGAGATTTTGTTTGGAAAGTCCCCGTCCTTTTCTGTACCTCAGTTTCTCGGCTGTATTATGGGAGAAGCATTTCTTACATTCCAGGGGAGCATTATGAAAAGACATAAATAGTATAGTTCATGATTTGTTTAATTAGTATGGTACTGTTATATAATTACCATACATATATTAACTAAGAAGTAATAGGGCCCTTGACATAGTGTATAGAGTAAAATAGGAGAAAAATAAAAATTTTTTCAAAAATATTTTTAAAAATGCATCCAGTCTCAAGTAATTGTGATTTAGTGGTATTTTAAAAGCACACAGTGGCTAGATTTGATATATATATGGGAGGATTTTGCCACATGTGAGTTCTCATAGGATTGCAATAGTAAATGTCAAAAAAAAAAGAATTGATGGAATGCCTTGAAGACATGGGATCTTAAGAGATGAGCTGTTTGGTTGTGGGTTTGTTGTTTTTTTTCACATACCAGAGTATTTCTGGATCATTCAGGGCCATTGAAATACTTTTTATATATGTGAGTTGAAAGTAAATCAGACTCACTCCTTTCATTCATCGTCTTCAAGCCATATTTCTCCACAGAATCACAGGATCGTGTAGCTTGGAAAGGACTTCCAAAGCTCATATTCTCTAACCCCTGCTCAAAGTAGGGCCAGTTAAAGCCAGTTCCTCTTGTTGAGTCCAGTTTTTAATATCTTCAACGCAAGAGATTTTGCAGCCACTGTGCTCCTGTGTTTTCAGTATTTGAATGCCCTCATGGTAATCTTTCTTTTTCCTTGTAATAAGACAGAAATTCCTGTGCTTCAGCTTATGTCCCTTGCCCCTCGTCCTCACTTCTCATCCTTTCCTTGTGTTTTCTCTTCATCCTCCCATCAGGCAGATGTAGACAGCACTAAGCCCTCCTTAGCGTTCTCTGAAGGCTGAACAGACCCAACTTCTTTCAAGGTCTCTTCATACATCATGAACTCCAGCCTGCTTTAATTATTTATAAGCATTGATCTGATTCCCTCTCAGTCTTCTGTAGACTAAAAAGACCCAAGTCCCTCAGCCTGTCCTCATATCAGAGATGCTCCAGGCCCGTCATCATCTTTGTAGCCCTCTGCTGTACTCTCTGCAGTGGTTCCCTATCCTTCTTGAACTGGGGAGCCCAGAACTGGACACAGTCCTCCAGTACACTGGACACAAGTGCCAAATAGAGGGGAAGAACCGCTTCCCTTAACTTACTGGCTACACTCTTGGTAATAATAGCCTGGTGTGGTTGACCTTTGCCACAAGGGCACTCTGCCAACTCACGTTCCACTTGCCATACACCAGGACCTCCATGTCTTTTTCCACTAGGCTCTTTTGTTGACCCCTAACCTTTACTGTTGCATAAAGCTACTTCTCCCCCAGTGCAGGACTTCGCATTTGCCTTTGTTGAACTGCATGAATCATTCTTCCAACCTGTCTAGGACACTCTGCATAGAACCCGTGACCTCCAACTTACCAATCATTTGCCCCCAGTTTAGTATTGTCCGCAAATTTGCTGTGATTGTCCCTCATCATGTCCTCCATTAAAGGTCCCAGTCAAGGCCCTGGTGTCCATCCCTGAGGGATTCCACTAGTGACCTGTAGCCAGTTGGACTTAGTACCACTAATGACTCTTTGAGTCAATGGCCAAGCCAACTTTCCACCCACCTTGTAGTCCACTTATCCAGCTGTATTTCACCAACTTGACTGTAAGGATGCTATAGGAAAACATGTCAAAAGCCTTGCCAAACCTTTACAGCATCCACAGCTCCCCTTTTTCCACACAGCCTGTCATCTCATTGTAGAAAGCAATCAATTTGACCTGCTGAATATATGCTGGCTGTTCACAATTGCCTTCTTGTCCTTCATGTGCTTGGACATGGCTTCCAGGAGGATTTCCTCCATCACCTTCCCAGGGACTAATGTTAGGCAGGTCAGTCTGTCATTCCCTGGATCTTTCTTCTTGCCCTCCTTGAAGACAGGTGTGGCCCATGTCCAGTCATCAGGAATCTCCCCAGATCACCATAACCTTTCAAAGACGATAGAATGGTCTCTCAATGACATTGGCCACCTCCTCTGGCAGCCTTCATTGCATCCCATCTGGTCTTGTGGACTTGTGTATGTCCAGTTGACTTCAGTGCTCCCTAAATCCCATGTTGGGTACTGCTTCACTCCCACAGACTGCTACTAGGCTTGGCGAACTGGGAAGCCTAAGGGCAGACCGTATCAGTGAAAATCACAGGGAAAGAAAGCATTGAGTGTCTCAGCCTTTTCCATGTCCTTTGTCACTGTGTCCCTTGCTCCATGGAGCAGCGGACTCATACTTTCCTCAGCCTTCCTTTTGCTGCCAACATACCTACAGAAGCTTTTCCTGTTAACCTTCACCTCCCTGTCTGGTTTCATCTCCAGCTGAGCTTTGGCTTTGCTAACACCAGCCCTGCATGATCAAGCAATGTCTCTGTATTCCTCCTGGGCAGCCCATCTGTGCATCCACTTTCTGTACACTTCCTTTTTGTGTTGGAGCTCAGCTGGGAGTCCCTTGTGCATCCGTGCTGACCTCCTGCCACACTTGCTCGATATTCTTTACATCGTCACGGACTGCTCTTTTTCTTAGAGGAGGTTCTTGAAGATCAACCAGCTGCCCTGAGCCCTATGCCCCCTTGGGCATTCTCCCATCGGATCCTGCCAGGAAGATTCCGGAATAAATTGAAATCTGCTTTCCTGAAGTCCAAGGTTGTGATTCTACTACTTACCTTGCTCATTTCTCTCAAGACTTTCAACTCTACACTCCTGTGTTTGCTGCAGCCAAGACTGCACCTTCACATCTTTGACCAGTTCGTTCTTGTTTGCAACGAGTCCAGCAAGACATGTCCCCTGGCATCTTTCTTCCTTGGTGTGCTTCATGTAGACTGTATAAAACAGAAGGACCTCCACCCTCCTGCATTCTTCTAGTGGTGATTTTGGCAATCAGCTGGTCCAGGTAGCCCAGTACTGTTTTTTTCTCCAAGAGTAGGCAGCAGATGATACATAAGAAAGAATGTAAGAAATAGGAGTGGTTTAAAGAGACCAGGTTAGCTCAGGGTTTCTCAGCTGTGTAGGTTACACTGAGTTTTGCCATCTTAAAGATGAAGGGGCTCGGCTGGGAAAGGAGGATCCTTGACATAGAGAGCTAGTGGGCAGAGACATCAAGGAGCAGAGCCCTGGAAAATGAAGCTGCTTGTTCCCACTGGGATGGGCAGCATGGAAAAGGCTGGACTGGCATTCTACCCGGGCAGTACCCGTTGCCCTCAACCCTCTCCTGTTAGTCAGTGGAGCAGCTCTGAGTCTGGCTTTCTAAAGTTCTGGCAGTTACAGTGGAGCCCTGGGCTTTGTGCCGCCCCTGATACTGTGCTGCCTTAGGTAGCAGTTATTTTACCTGTGTACAGAGATAGCCCTGCACCTAAATTACCTGATACTGGCATCTGCTGTATAAAAAGTTCTCCTTCTTATTGATATTAACTGTTTTCTATGTGTGTGTAGGTCAGAATTGCTGAATTAACTGGAGAAAGTAATTTTTTTTAATTCTATTAGCTCGATGGGAAAAACATAGCCATGGCAACTGAGGTGGATTCTGTTCTGCTTCATGTATTGTCGAGAGCTCTGTCAGTTAATCTCCAATTACAGAGGCTCTTTTACTGGTATTTTTATTAAGAATTTGAAAACACAGCTGGATTTTCAGAACACCAGTTGAGTTTGTAAGTCTGACAGCTAAAATCACAGTTTTTGCCTTATGAAAACAGCAAATTTAGAAGCCAATGGAAAAGCATTAACACAGAAACCCATAGCATCCCTTTTGCGTCATGGGAGTGCAACAGCCAGAAAGGCTGCAGTCTTTTTTCCTCTCTGACTTTTGAAAGATTAATGGGTCAAACCTTTAGCTGACTCATGCTCTGAAAGCAAGGAACAGCTCACACATTTAAATCTTGCTGCAGAAATTCAGGATGATATGGATAAAAGGCCTATATTTTACCCATCTGCTAGACCTAACAACCTGCATGAAAAAGGAAGGTGTATCTGAATCAGAAAATGAGGCAGCTGAGTTGATCTAACAACACTACTGAAGGATGTCTCACCCACTCCCCTTGCCAAAACCTCTCCATGTTCCTAGTTCTGGTTTTCCACCATGTCTCTTCCATGGGCTCTGCTTTTCCAAAGGCTATCAATGAGCCAGTTCAGCTCAATAACCCAGAAGAAAACTCATGAAGCACAAAGTAACTTGATCTTTTCTCTTTAGCTGCTGAGCAAGACCAGACTTCTGCAAGCTCTCTGATGACCACCACAGCTGGTACAAAGGAAGGCTGGAAGCTGCAGCCAGGAGTGAAAGATGGCTGAGAAACCAGATCTCATCCAGATGGTAATGGTGAGCTACTGCTCAGCAATCTCCTGAAATCCCCTTGTGTGCCACTTTAATTCATGGTTTGTCTTCAAGGGTGAAGGGGTTTGACCCAAGATGTAGGAACAACCTGGTCTACTGGGAGGCATTCCTGCCCATGGCAGAGGGGTTGGAACTAGATGATCTTTAAGGTCCCTTCCAACCCAAACCATTCTATGATTATCTACAGTATTCTAACAACTCTGCTGTAATGGTGACAGAGGGACAACAACATGCAGTTAGCACCAGGACAGCCTAAACTCAGCCTGTGGCTTCATGGTCAGCAGCAGCGCTGCCCAGACAGTCCCACTCCTGCCCAGTCAACCAGTTTCTTCTGCTTCCACCTGCCCTCCTCTGCCGGGCAGTGATTTATATAGCTGTGTAATGAATCACACAGGTCAAACCATCCAGCAGAAGAAAACAAACAACGTTTCTCCATTTTGCCTAGTTGTATTAGATCAGTTCCCTTGTTTGTTCACGACGTAGCTGCACAAACAGTTCTGCTGGCGCAGTGCAGGGAGGGGCGCAGGAACAATTGGTGGGAAGAGAGGGAGGTGGGAGGAAAAAAGCCAGAATTACTTAAGCCAGTATCGTCACCAAATAAATCCTCATGGACCCACAGCTCATGTGAACAGAGCCTTTAGTCTAGTTTAAAGCGACCTTTCTTCCAGAATAGCTTGTTCTCTGTGTGACAGAGCTTTCACTGAATCAGCAAGGCACAGTTGCAGTGTGTGAAGCATATTTACCAAGGGACTTTAGACCTCAGTTTGTGGAAGAAATGTGGGGGGATCTACAGCCCCTCACTGGCTCTATGACCAAGTCCAATAACAATGTAACCTCCGTCATCAACAGGAATTCAGGTTTGGCTTAATACACCCATATCAGCAACAACTAAAAATGTCTGAAAAACTAAAGGCTGATGTCCATCCTTTTGGCCATCCCAGATCTTATTCCTAGAAGTGTGAATAGTGAAGTACCAAATCTATCACTTTGGCATCAAAGAATCTGAAAGACCAGTGTAAGAAACTAATGTTCACATAAACTGTATTTCACTTGCCCTGTCTGTATTGTGAACAGAGTTACGTGCAGCTACCTCCCTAGAATTTTCTCCGTATCTTCCCTGATACTGCAAGGATGATCCCCATCAAGATTTGCATTCAACTTGGGAAACATGCAACTGGTTAGGACCATCCAGGAAAGCCCCATGCTTCCTGTGTGGATCAGTCAGCACTCTGGAGGGAAGGGAATCCATCCAGAGGGACCTGGACAGGCTTGAGAGGTGGGCCTGTGCAAACCTCATGAAGCTCAGCCAGGCCAAGTGTAAGGTCCTGCACCTGGGTCACAGCAATCCCAAGCATGAATACAGGCTGGGTGGAGAATGGATTGAGAGCAGCCCTGAGGAGAAGGACTTGGGGGTGTTGGTGGATGAGAAGCTCAGCATGAGCTGGCAGTGTGCGCTGGCAGCTCAGAAAGCCAACTGCATCATGGGCTGCATCAAAAGCAGCGTGGCCAGCAGGTGCAGGGAGGTGATTCTGCCCCTCCACGCTGCTGTGGTGATACCCTACCCACAGCAGGGGTAGCTTTGGAGTCCTCAGCACAAGAACGATACGGACCTGTTGGGGAAGGCCCAGAGGAGGGCCATGCAGATGCTCTGAGGGTTGGAGCACCTCTGCTATGAAGACAGGCTGAGAGAGTTAGGGTTGTTCAGCCTGGAGAAGAGAAGGCTCCAGGGAGACCTTATAGCAGCCTTCTAGTACCTAAGGGGAGCCTACAGGAGAGAAGGGGAGGGACTCATCAGGGAGTGATAGGATGAGGGGTAACGGTTTTAAACTGAAAGAGGGGAGATTTACATGAGATATTAGGAAGAAATTCTTTACAGTGAGGGTGGTGAGACACTGACCCAGGTTGCCCAGAGAAGCTGTGGATGCCCCATCCCTGCAGGTGTTAAAGGCCAGGCTGGATGCGGCTTTGAGCAACCTGCTCTTGTGGGAGGTGTCCCTTGCCCGTGGCAGGGGGGTTGGAACTCGATGATCTTTATTGTCCCTTCCAACCCAAACCATTCTGTGATTCCATGATTCTCTCTTGGTACTTCTTGGACAGGCTGCTCTTGGCCTGCCTTTTTTCCCATGCCCCACCCTAGTTTTTCCGTGTAATTTACCGTGACAATACACTTTCCCTTAAATATTTTTCGATTGAATTAGCCAGGCACAACACTTAGCCCAAAATATTTTCCACTGAAACACACACAGCCATGATGACTGTGTTGGCGTCGTCTTCAGAAGCTACTCACAGTGCTAAAATATCTGTGCAATGATCTGATGATTTAGAAATGACTTAGAGACATACTTATTCTTTCTAATTTAGGCTTGCTTTAGCTGCATGGAGCGGGAATTGTTTGCTGGGAAAAATGGTCTGACACCTGAGGTTAATCTATATTTAAATAAATGGGTTATTCTCTCAGCTCATATTTCAGTTTAATTTTTCAGTAGTTGTACTGGAAAAACTCCAACTGCGAAACCTCGTGCCAGGGTGCAGGAGTAGATTTGCCAGCAGCACTAAAGGGGGTCAACAATCCACTGCTGTCACCTCCTGGCTTTCCTGTTGCTCTCTCTTCTCCCAAGAACCCTGTTCCCCGGGATCTACCTGTCTCGGTGGTGACTGGCAGCTTGCTATCCCTGAACCATTCCTCTGGTCGCACCAGTTCATGTAAACCTTTTAACTCTCTGCGAAGAGAGCGTTGTGCCTTCGGTGCCTTTCCCCTGTTGCACACAGGGCCTGGGGACGAGTTCCCAGAGGCAAAGATTTATTAGTGAGCGCGTACGTTGAATTTAATAGTGAAATAAACTAAAGAGGGAGAGATTGAGAAAGAGAAGGGAAAGGGAGAACTCTTCTTAGCAGCTGAGAGAAAAATGAGGGGAGGGTCCCCAGAAGGCGTCCTCTCCTGGACTCCTCTCCAGCTTCCCCCCCTATAGTCCTTTTCCCATAGGAACAATATAAGGTTTATCGGGAGCCACTCAGTCTCTACTGGTTGTAACGGCTCGTGGTGCAGGTGCCGCTCGCTGGGTGGTTGTTGAGCTTTGTGGCCCCCTCCGTAATGTAAACCAAAAGCTGCCACTGAAGGGTAGGAGAAGGGGGGAAGAAGGGGCAATTCCCACACTGGTGGCAATCGCTTCCCATGGGAACCTGCTGAGAAGACTATCGGGGGTTTGCAGGTGCAAGGTCATGAGAATTAACGGCACGAGAACAACAGCGTGAGAAAAACAAGGGAAAGATACGGCTCCGGAGGCCCTGGGAAACATTGCCAGGGCGGCCGGAGCGAGAGGACGCAGAGCTGGGGGTGGGAAGCAGGTAGGGGGTTAGGATGGAAGGCCCTGAGCAACGCAGCAGGCTACGGCACCCCAGGCACCGGTGCAACAGCCCCAAGACCCGCTGCTGGTACCTGCCGTGTCCTTTGGTCAGTCAGGCAGCCCCACACTGAGCTGGTGGAAGGCACAATAAAGGAGAAGCTTTTCTAGGCCAAAGCTTCATTTTAGCTTTCATTTTAGAGAAAGCCAAGCAGGAAACCACTTTTTTAAGGACCCCTCTCCTATGTCCAACGCTTGTCTTGAGGCAGTGACGTCAGCCAGGTCAGGGATTCAATCAGATTGAAAATTAACCAAGCCAAAGAGAATAGAGTAGTTTTAAGTACTACACCCAGCATCAGAAAGAAGACAAGAGCAGAGAGGCTCATGGGGCCATTTCTCTGAGCACCTGCAAGGGCTGAGTCTTCCTGAATCCCGTTGTGAGTGTGTGCTTCCAGCCACGCTTTCCTGACCTCTTCCTTGCATGGGCACAAGCTCCACAGTGACCTGCTGCAGGGCACACATCTAGCCATGAGCGACACTTCTTCTCTTCGTGCTGTTTTGGTTTTCCCCCAGTCTGGTTTGCCACTTGGCTACACAAATAGCTGTGTTGGCCTGACAGAAGAGGCTGTGCAAGGGTACGAGCAAGTGCTGAAGGGAAGGAGGGCAACAGAATGTTCAAGCCAATGCTGCTTTTAAACATCATAGAATCATAGAATTGTCTAGGTTGGAAGGGACCTTAAAGATCGTTTAGTCCAACCAGCAACCTAACTCTGACAAAACCAAAAAACCACATCACTAAACCGTGTCACTAAGCACTATGTCAACCCGTCTTTTGAATACCTCCAGGGATTAAAAAATGACACGTTTAACCATGGCCCAACCATGTCTTTGTAACACTTCTCCACTTGAAGACCTTAAAAGGTGTGGAGATGACAGACTTGGTCTGTCTCTGTGTTGGGTACTACCGGAGTAGCACGATGCTGTTGCAATGGCATTATACTGTTCCCTGCTGCCATCCTTTGTTAGTACAGCCCCATTACCGAGTGGGACTCTCCCTCGTTAAGTCTTTTTCAATCTATTCAATACTAATTTAGCTGCTGGAATGGAAAATGGGCACATTCCACATGGAAATGACAAAGAGGTGGGAGGGGACTGAAAATACACTGGGGTACGGGATTAGAATTCCAAAAGCTCTTCACATATTTCTAAAAGGGTCTGAAAAGAGCTTTTTAATGGGGATAAAGTCAAGATACTACGCTTAGGCAGAAATGTTCAACTGCAGAAGCACGGACAGAGAACACAGAAGGACGGACCAGGTTTCAGGAAGGAGGCGGAGAGGATTATAACAGATGAGAAGTTGAGTAATGACAACTACTGCAGCTCAGGTCTCCTCTGTTTACCCGGTTCCAGACACTACATTTCAAGAGCAATAATGACTCAGCTGGAGAGTGTCCAGAGAAGAACCATCAGGAATGATGAGAGGGCTGAAACCATGACCTGCGATGAAAAAATGGAACAAACTGGAAACTTCTTGCCCTAAACAACAGAAAACTGAGAAGAGAGATGATAATAGCAATGAAAGCAATGAAAGGCCATTGAAAGGAAGAAATAATTTATTTTCTAGGGGGCAAGAAGGAATGAGCTTTAATTATGGTAAAGAAGATTCAGTGTATGTATAGGGATAGGTAATGGATAGGAATAGATTGCTGTGGAGAATCATATATGGAGACTTTAAGGTTAGGAAAAAGCCAGCCAGGAATATTTTAGGTATAACTGATCGTGTGTAAGACCAATGGGGCCAATGATCTCTTGAGTTCCCTTCTATACAGGTGTGTTCCAGGTGCAGGGCAGGCAAGAAGACAGCACAGAATTATCAGGGATTAGTAGAGAATAAAATAGTCTAAGATATTACGTAGCGGCAGAATCAGGGGAAAGTCTCATCGGCCTGTTTCCTTCACCCTTAGTGCCAAGGTAAGGTTTGAGCTCGGGGTAGCTACATATTTCTGATAATCCTTGAGAAAATGAAGAGTTAATGTTTCCACAGTGAGTACGCTGGCTTGGTGCTGGGAAGTGGTTTATAAAGTTGGATGGCAGGAAAAAACCTAACTGTGGAACCTTCACATCCTTTCTGTCTACCGTGGCTTGTGCTCGGCTGATTGCTGTGGCTCTACTGTGGATGAAAACCGTTGCAGTATTTTAAAACAATGCTAGGGACGTCTTTCTTGAACTGAAGGCCCGCTTTTAAATTGTGTAGCCAAGCGCACAGACAGTCTGAGTGCATCCGTGCTCACCGTTCCTAATCACAGCTTCATGTCAATACTCAGCTGGCAGGGGTTTAGCTCTGTGCACGCACAGCCACGTGCCGAATTTCAGGCTGAGCATCTGGCACTTCGCATCTACTCTTCTCCCACCTGATACCATTCATTTGCCATTGGGCTGCACAGTACCCACACTGCTGAAGAGGGATCAACTCATAAAATCTTCACTACAGCTAAAGGAGATGTTAAATGGGTGGAAATGACACTCCAGAGGGTACCAGAAATGTTTGCAGCTTTTAACTCTATATTGTCTGCTGTTGGACTGTATTTGGTGGAGATCATCAGGGCCAGATCCAACTACGGTTGGACTAGATGCTCTTGAAGGTCCCTTCCAACCTAGATGATTCTATGATTCTGTGAGCAAGAGAATCCCTTAGCCTGCTTCCGTCAGGATTATTATCAAAAGACAACCTCAGAAAACCCTTTTAAGAAAATAAATTTAGTTTCTTGTAATAAAATAAAGATAATCTGTATACTTCTAACCTTGTCAGATCCTTATCTGAGATACAGACAGCAGAATCCCTCATTAGTTTCTGACTAGCTACGGACAACCCACTTCTTTTGCTTCTGTATATAAAACTGAAGGAAACAATAATGCTGATTTCCTCACTAATGGACTTTGGACCCTGTTGAGCTTTTGAGAGCTGCTTTATTATTTTCAGGAGGAAAAAACCACAGATTTTTAAGGACTCAGAGAGCTTTTGAGATGACTTACTGAGAAAATTGCAGATTTAAGACCGCATGAAAAGCTTATTACTCAGCCTTCACTCACATGTAGCATCTGTTGTATCTAACTATATTCCCTTCTCTCTCCTTACCTCTCACTTGGCATTGGAGCGGACTTCCATTCCCCATAATCTGTAGTTCTGCTTTTATATAACACACAATGCGAGTTAGACACAAAGAGTGTTGAATGGGGGGTAATCATAGCTAAGGGGCTTCAGAGAGAGATGGACTGACCTAAGAGGAGGGTTCAGCAGGAGGAGGGTGCTGTCCTGGACGCCAGGTCACCAGGAGCTGCAATATTCCAGCCCAAACATTGTCACTGACAAGGAAAGCAGATGAATGTCTACCCTAACGGGTTCCATAGTGGAGGTCAATAGCTGTTTCATTAACACTTCATGGATTTTTAAGAGCAAAAGGAGTATTATATCATCCAGCTTGACCTCCTGTTTAATAAGCACAACAGAATTCTACTGAGTTGGTTAGTGTTGAGCCCAAAATCTCATGTTTATGAAAAGTATTTTCCACAAAGACATCCAGTCCTGAGCTGAAGACTTGAAGAAATGGAAAATCTTCTGCTTCCCGTGGTAGTCTGTTCTGCTGGTTAACCACTCGCACAGTTGAACAATTGTCCCTTATTTTCTCATGTGAAATTCGCCTGGCTCCAGCTCTGGACATCTCTTCTTGCTATGTCTCTCTCCACTAAAATAAAGAGACCTTGTGTTTCTTCCCAGGTAAGAAAAAATTTTGTTGTTGACCCATCTAGATAATTTTTTTTTTTATCAAGCCACCTAGTGGTCTGTCTCTGGGGTTTGATTTTTTTATTTTTTAAAGATAAAACATAGAGGCTCTTTAAGGGTAGAAACCAGCATGCATATTGTAACCAGCTGTGACCACAGGAGTACTTGCTGTGAGTACCCTGTGTACCCTCTTGCCCTGCCCCTCTTCTGGAGGTTCCTGTCCCTTGTCCACCAGCAGACCTCTCTCTGAGCCCACTTTGGTCCCAAATAGTTTGATTTGCTTAATTCCTGTCATGGTGAGTGTCTCGGTGTGACTGAAGGGGGCACCTCTATGGCATATCTCAAACAGCAGCACCCTTGTGCCCTCCCACCCTTGTGGGAGGAGGAGGCTGGGGACCAGCAGCTGGCACAGCTGAGCACAGGAAAGGATCTCCATCCATGGGCCTGTGACCCACAGTAATAGTCCAACTCTGGTGAAAATTCTTTGACAATTTAAGCCAGTCTCATTACCAGAGCCCTCATCAGTCCCCAGCTGTGTGATCCCACCCTGTTCCTAGTGCCAACTCTCATGCTCATATGACCCATGATGACCCACTCCAAGGCAATAAATCAGCAGAAAGCTTCACTTTTTTTCCTTTTTTTTTTTTCCCCAGAAGTAGTTTCCTACCAGTTTGGTGCCCAGAACCAGCTCATCAAGGGACTGGAAAAGTTCCAGTGTCAAGGCTATGGAGGACATTGAAATCTGTTTATATTACAGGTGTCAGCCCCTACAGCCGTTTTTAATCCTGCCTGGGACCATGAGTCACAACCCTGAGTTTCTCTGACCTCATACTGAAACGCCGGAGTCCAGCACCATTCTCACAATTCATCTGTAGAGCTAAAACCACTTCAAAGCTGACGGTTTTATTTATAAAGCCAAGTTTCGATACAATACGGACGCATGGAAGTGGTGATATCAGGACAGTATTTTCAGATTCTTGCTGGAGGAGCCCTGCCTACACCTTGGACTACAGACTACAAGGAAAACTGGAGACCAGCATATTTTCGAGGTGCCTGAAGATAACCCACTGGAATGCAGCCACTTTGTTAAAGACCTAAACTGGAGGCCAGAAGTCCCAGTCAACAACCTTGACGAAATCTTCAGCTGCTGCACATCAGGATAACGTGTCGGCTTCTGCAGAACAGCCTTATTTTACTCTTGGCTCAACAATGAGGCGTTCAAATAGTGGAAAAGAAAGACTGACTTGCTTTGGTGTAGGATTTGTAACAATGGTGATCACCTAATCTAGCCTTTCTTTTGTTTTACCCAGGGAATGGCACTTCACACTTAAAGAAGATGTATCTTCATGATACTCGTGCTCCTGTACGGATTCCCACAGCAACTGAGGAGGCACTGGCCCTCAGGCTGCTGGTCACGATCATCTGTCTTCCCCTTTTGCATGTTCATCTCATATGTGCTATAGTTCTGATTCATAGCAATTTCTAAAGTAATAAATTCCTTACCAAAAGGTGGTGACACATCCTCCAGAAGGAGAAGTCTCAAAAGCTTTTGAGTAAAGAAAATAATTCACATATCGCTGTTTTCTAATATAACCCCAGGAATTATTATGGATCATATTGGCGTGGCTTTATTCTTTAAATAGAAGTTGGAACGCAGCCAGCTGCCACAAACAATCAAAACAGAGTTGTCTACCTTGTTTCTAGGCTGAAAAAGCGTGTCCAGTACTAAAACCAGATTGTACTCGGCTTTACAAGTTCACAGCAATTAAAGATGTGGCTAACTCTAAATGGATATACACAGGGAGTTATACGCACGGCATTTCCGCACCTTCTCAGCTGTAATTACGTGGCTTAGCTCTATCAAAGAGTTTAACATTGTGCTGAATTGGGAATTCAGTATATTCCAGTTCGCAGAGACAAGAAGGCCAGAAGAAGGAAACTGAAAACCCACAGCAAATTCTGCCTTGAGTGAGAGCCTTTTTTCATATTGAGAGTGTACAGTTTTGGAGACATCCGAGGACAAATGTTTTATTACACCCATCTTCCTATGTAGTACCTGCAGCATGAGACACTTCAGGTGTCACTGTAGTGAGAGGGAGGATCTGAAGATCTTTTACAAAGAAATTACAAACACCGTTTCAAGATTTAGACCTGGGAGTCCTGGTGGACAACAGGGTGACCACTATGAGTCAGTAATATGCCCTTGTGGCCAAGAAAGCCAATGGCATCCTGGGATACATCACAGGCGGCCCAGAGAGGTGGTGGAGTCTCCATCTCTGGAGACATTCAAAACCCGTCTGGACACGTTCCTGTGCAAACTGCTCTGGGTGGACCTGCTTTGGCAGGGGCGTTGGACTAGATGATCTCCAGAGGTCCCTTCCAACCCCATATCATCCTCTGATTCTGTTAAGAAGAACGTGGCCAGAAGATTGAGGGAGGTCATCCTCCCCCTCTCCTCTGCCCTGGTGAGGCCCCATCTGGAGTATGGTGTCCAGTTCTGGGCTCCCCAGTTCAAGAAGGACAGGGAACTGCTGGAGAGGGTACAGTAGAGGACCACAAAGATGATGAGGGGCCTGGAGCATCTCTCTCAGGAGGAAAGGCTGAGGGACTTGGGTCTTTTTAGTCTGGAGAAAACTGAGGAGGGATCTGATAAATGCCTATAAATACTTAGAGGGTGAGTGTCAAGGGGATGGGGCCAGTCTTTTTTCAGTGGTGCCCAGTGACAGGACAAGAGGAAATGGGCTCAAACTTGAACATAAGAAGTTCCACCTAAACATGAGGAGGAACTTCTTTCCTTTGAGGGTGGCAGAGCACTGGAACAGGCTGCCCAGAGAGGTGGTGGAGTCTCTGTCTCTGGAGACTTTCAAAACCCACTGGGACACGTTCCTGTGCAACCTGCTCTAGGTGGACCTGCTTTGGCAGGGAGGTTGGACTAGATGATCTCCAGAGGTGCCTTCCAACTCCATATCATTCTGTGATTCTGTGATTAAGCAGATCCTGCTACGTTGTGCTGTTGGCACTCAAAGCCAAACAAGGGGATTCAATACAGATATCTACATTTTTATGGTGGCAATGCATCATCTTTAATCCGGATGCCCACCAAAGTGTTGGTACTGGCACCGGAATTATACTGGATCTGCATTGTGATCTGTTTAGTTACATGTTCTATCCTTGGTAATGGACAGATCCTATAAAACCAGGTGCATGAATACTTGTGGTTAGTGGTTTCTCCCCAACAGTATCACTTACAGTTTGGCTGCATTCATGCTGTGGAATTTTAGGGATTATGTCTCTTCCATACCACAGTTTGATCTCTATTTCTTTAAGTGGGGATGTTTGCATTTCTTCATGAAAACACTCAGAAAAGACTCATGAAAAATTCAGAAAATGCTTTATGCAGCCCAGCTAATCTCTCGCCCTAATGCCGTGTAAGGCAGTGAAGGTTGTGTAATGTTTGAAATAGTATTTCCCTTCTTCCTTTCACACTCAAGCTATTAAATTTCAGTGAATGACTTCTTGTGAAAAGCACATGAATGGAAGAATCCCAGTGTGCCTCTTTAAAGCATTCATTTCATGCACTTCATCATAGTCTCCCTTCCTTGTCCTGTTTCTAAAATTAAGTTTCAGCATTTTTCCTTTAATACCCATGGTTTTCCATTATTACGTGCTTTTTACCGCCCATCTCTCAACCTTTTTCTTTCAGCTATATCCCATATTAGACACAATGGCCAAGCTGAGCACATTATTCCAGAATATCCCTTCAGAAACCCTTTGCACTGTCTCCAGGTCTCTCCTTCCTTAAATAATACTGACTAGTCTGCAGGTTTTGCTTTCCTACTTCTCACCTCTTTTCCAGCTCAGTAATGAATGTTCAAAAATAAATCCATGGACACCACTCCAAACAAGAAATATAATATGGGTAACCCCAAGATGGCAATTTTACAGATAATAATACAAGTTGTTTTTCTTATTGCGTAAGCAGGAGTTTAGCTTGGGTAGGAAATGCTTTATTGATGTCAGTTTTATGA
Source organism: Arenaria interpres (assembly GCA_013399435.1). Taxonomy (NCBI): domain Eukaryota; kingdom Metazoa; phylum Chordata; class Aves; order Charadriiformes; family Scolopacidae; genus Arenaria; species Arenaria interpres. Next base: position 27,696 of record VXAK01021984.1, read on the forward strand.
TGCTTTTCCTTTGGAGAAGTCACGGCAAGTAGAAAAGAACATTTGTTGTCTCATTTAGTCCTTCTCACCAGAAAATCTGTTGGGACAGCATTGCTTCTGGCATTTATGACAGAGTAGGTGACACTGTCCCCACCACCACTCCCAGGGCTGTAGAACACGTTATTACAGCAAAAGGGCGAGTGCTGCAGTAAGACACCGAGCTGTGAGGACCAGGATGTCTCCTGCCATTTGGCAGCGTGGCCAGGCTGTGCTGAGTACTGTGTCTTCGACTCTGAATTTTTGGCTACTGGTGTTAGCTCCTGGCTGTGATGACCATGGGTGGAGTAAGTACTTACTGATTTCTCCCGTCTCTGGCCTGCGATGGTATTTTACTTCTCTCTGAGAGCTTAGTTATTCCTTGTAACTGAGTCAAAGGCTCATTCAAGTCCAACTTTCTGTCACCTGATTCTTCTCCTCTTCCTCTTTTACTGATGGATTCAGAGTACTGTAAGGTGAGGGTGAGACAGAAGTTTCCTTTTTAGATGTGTGAAGATCTGTCATATTTTGATTGTCTTTCTGGTTTATCATTCCATTTTGAATTGTAGCTCAGCCAGTATCCCAGGCACTGAAGCATGGCTTCGCTACTAGCTGTGTACACAGAATCATAGAATGGTTTGGGTTGGAAGGGACCTTAAAGATCATCAAGTTCCAGCCCCCCTGCCATGGGCAGGGACACCTTCCACCAGACCATGTTGCTCAAAGCCCCATCCAACCTGGCCTTGAACACCTCCAGGGACTTGGGCTGCCCACGTTCTTTCTGAATATAGGCAGTTTCAGTCCGTGACCCGATACCTTCCTTTAGATGCAGCTGTGACACTGGAAGAAGTTATCTCTCCCAGATGTTCTTTGCAGACTCTCTTCCATAGATTCCTGACCCCTCTTGTCTGTCAGCTGAGTTGTTCATGTAAACACTTCTAAACCCCTCTCTGGCAAAGTGACCTAGATTGTGAAAATGAATTATTTAAACTTTCTAACCTAAGTTGGCTGTTTTTCACTCAAATAGCTTAGGAGGAATTCCCACTGCTTCACTGGAAGAGACCTACAGAGTTGGTATTTTAAAAGAGTAGAAAGAACAGCAGCCTTCATGGGGAGACACGATGACAGAGGCAGAAGTTCTACCAACACCCGGCTGTGGAAGAGAACACCTCTCTATAGACTCAGCCTGGTGGATGGGCTGTTGGCCTATGAAGACAGTCAGGTATGTGGCTGGGGCTGAGAGAAGAAGCCCCAGGAGACCCAGTGGGGAGAGTTAAAAGTAGATTTACAGGACTCAAAGGCAGTGGCCCATCTTTACCTGCCAGATACTTGTGCTGGAGCATACACAAGGAGAAGGAAGGTAGCTGCTACATAAAGGAGGTGAACTGATAGGGGTAGCACTTGGAGGGCTCTGCAGTGGAAAAGTTTCAGAGACTTCTAGTCCTTTGAAGAGCTTTTCCTTTCATTCTTACACAGGAATGATGTAGAGGTGACGCTGAATTTGTATTGCACAGGGACTCTCGGTTCTCAGCTGGGAGGATGCAGCCCTGAGGAACATTCACAACTAGGCACATTGCTGCGTAGAATGCTTATAGCCACAATGTACCACTTGGACCAATACTTAAAGATGATTCAATGAAAGATTAGACACGTACACACCTTCCAAGGTTGTCCAGACTTACCATTGGCAAGGCCAAAATAAGTTTTTGGAAAGAGCATAAAACATCACACCAGATTCCAACCTAGTAGCCAGTCTACCAAGATGACTTTCATAGGAGATGCATTTTCCTACTTCTGCTTCCTGAAAGGCATCTTACTCTTCTGAATCTCCTGGAAATGGCTCATCAGAAACATGGCAGTGGGTAAGATCAGGAACATCTCTAGTATACAGGTTTGCAACTATGGAGTAGCACTTACTAGGGGGTGCTCTACACCGTGCTCATCTGCATGATGTAGACAAACATTCAGGAGGAGACTGTGAGCTACATGAGCTTGACCTAAGTCCAACCAGGACGTCCTATTACAGCAACAGCCATAGGGCTGATGGTGTCTCTGTTTTACACCTAAGAAAGCAGTGAAAGGGTAAGTGAATCACGTATTGCTGGTGCTTCTTTTCAAAAACCAATATTGGAGGTTTCAGACACAAAATAAACATGAACTCCCCTGTCCTCTCAGCACTAAATCACTGGATGAGCCTTCACAAGCATGCTGTATGGTCTTACTGGCCTCTCATTGAATCTTAAACTCCTTTAAAGCTCTACGATGAGTATCCACAGTTTTTGAGTCATGCTACCATTTTCTTCTATACTTCTGTAACTTACTTCCTTAGTCTTTGCTAATAACTTAATTATTTTTTTTTTTGCCCATTCTCTGCTGTTTCCCAGCATGCTTTGTGAAGAAAACTGATGCTAAAAAATAACCTCATTTCTCTGCACTGTCTTCTCGTCCTTTACCATTCCTCTCACTCCCTGACTGCATCATGAACAGGATTCACAGGCAACTTGCCATTACATTTCCTATATACCCTCTGCAAAACATCATGCATATTGGTTAGAAAGCTGAGCAGATACCAGATGGAAGGTTGTCCTAATTCCTTCCTCCTGTGAAATCATTCTGTACCCTGTTCTGTGGGACAAAATAGCATGTCATTATGTAAATAGAGATGTAATCCTAACATATATGCTATAGTTGAACAGCTAGTACCCTTATTCTCTAGGTTTTCAGGGATGAAGAAACAAACATTGCACATGGAGAGCTGTCATGAATCTTGCCCCATCTGCTTAACTGCTCAGGCTGCTTGAGCTGCAGGGACAAACTATACTCATTGGCAATACAAATAGCTAACTGTTCCATAGCAATTGTCAATATACATACTCTGTGCTGGAACACAGTTACTCGCGTATTTTCAGGGATTTCAGGCAATATAGATGGGATTCATTGCCCCCCAGTGCCCATAGCAGAGGTGACTATCTCAGCTGATCACTTTGGGGTCCATGTTCAATCAATAGAGGAGACAGCACAATCCCAGCTTGTATCAGGAATAGTGTGGCCAGCGGGAGTAGGGAAGTCATCGTGCCTTTGTGAGGCCTCACCTTGAGTATTGTGTTCAGTTCTGGGCCCCTCACTACAGGAAGGACATTGAGCTGCTGGAGCGTGTCCAGAGGAGAGCCACCAAGCTGGTGAGGGGTCTAGAGAACAAGTCATATGAGGAGAGGCTGAGGGAACTGGGCATGTTTAGTTTGGAGAAGAGGAGGCTGAGGGGAGACCTCACTACAACTACTTGAAAGGAGGCTGTAGAGAGGTGGGTGTTGGCCTCTTCTCCCAAGGGAATAATGACAGGACCAGAGGAAATGGTCTGAAGTTGCGTCAGGGGAGGTTTAGATTAGATATTAGGAAGAATTGCTTTACTGAGAGGGTGGTCAGGCACTGGAACAGTCTTCCCAGGGAGGTGGTGGAGTCACCATCCCTGGAGGTATTTAAAGAAACGTTTAGATGTGGCACTTCAGGGCATGCTCTAGTGGCCGAGATTGTTGGCTTCGTTTTTTGGGGTTTTTTTGTGTGTGTGTGGTTGGACTCGATGATCTCAGAGGTTCTTTCCAACCATGAAGATTCTGTGATTCATCTACTGTGTTTTAGACATTTACTTTAGGATGGGGCCATTTCTGTCCTGTGTGTCTTGCTAAGAGTGTAGCAAAGGGGTGCAATACAAACCAAGAATATTAGTCTTATAATTGAAAGAAAAAGAAAAAAAAAAGAATAGGTTAACTCAGGGCTTAATATTACAGTCCTTAGTTCCTCTTAGACATTATTCATACCCGATGAATAGGCCACTGCTGAGTGGATCCTATTAAATCAAGTCTGAAATTTTCAAGTATTAATTGAAAAAGATTTGCCTTTTGGAACAGGGCTGTTTTACATAAAGGTGACTAATTTCACAGTGCTGCACAGACGCTGCATCCCGTCAAGATGTTGGTGAAGAGAAGGAAAGCGACAGTGGAACTGTAACAGAGAAAGTCCTGTGCAGATGTTACCAGCACAGCAGGATTTGAAGCAGCAGCAATCATTACAATCAAATGACTAACGTCGGATAAGTTCACTGCCTCTCCTAAAAGTTACTTGTGTGGCTGATAAAGCAGCAAGCTGAAGATTAGGACCTCCTCCACAGACAAAAGAATGGGTAGAGCACAAGTTGCTGCTGCTGAGCACAGAAGAGAGTTAGAAAAACTATTAAAGCGTATCCCTTGCCCTTGAGAAAAGAAGGGTTATTTCCATTCCACGAGGTATTCTCCTCCCTTTTTCCTGAGAATTGATATTCTTGCATCTGGAGCCCTTTCTTTATCAGAATAGAACATTCCTGCCCATCTGCAAAAGCCTTCGGGCGTGATGCCAAATCAACAGCATTTCCCAACACGCGAGGCAGGTTTAGCACAGAGCGGAAAACAGTTACCCAGAGGAACAGGGCGCACAAGGCAAGGTAAAGCTGTTGAGGTGCCTGCAAAAGGCTCAGCAGATTCAGAGGGAACGCTGCCTGATTTCACTGCGATAGAGCTTGTGCGGATTTCTCTTCCTGATGAAAACCCTGGAGCCATCTATATCCCTTTCCGAGCAGGTCCATTCAGCCATGGTCTGCACTGACAGATGCTTTACCCCGGAGCAGGCATAAATAGATGTTTGATGGTGACCGACACCTGAGCTAGTTCCCTCATCAACTGGCTTTGCCTCCTGACAGTGCCCAGTTTTCATACATTTGGGAAAAATGAGTTCAGTGAATACATAGTTTTGGCCTGTCAAAGTTATTTGCATTATTACTTGCTGCCGTGTTGTAGTTTAATGCTTCCACCTATTATCTCCTCACCTAGATGGCACTGGAGATACAACAGAGAGGAGACACCACAGAAGACAAAACACCTGAAGAAACTGCATCTCTGTCAATGTTCTATGTAAATGTTCAGCCTGGAGAAGAAAAGGCTCCAGGGAGACCTTATAACAGCCTTCCAGTACCTAAAGGGGGCTACAGGAGAGATGGGGAGGGACTCTTTGTCAGGGAATGTATTAACAGGATGAGGGGTAAGGGTTTTAAGGTGAAAGAGGGGAGATTTACATGAGATATTAGGAAGAAATGCTTTATTGTGAGGGTGGTGAGACACTGGAACAGGTTGCCCAGAGAAGTTGTGGATGCCCCTTCCCTGGAGATGTTCAAGGCCAGGCTGGATGGGGCTTTGAGCAACCTGATCTAGTGGGAGGTGTCCCTGCCCATGGCAGGGGGGTTGGAACTCGATGGTCTTTATTGTCCCTTCCAACCCGAACCATTCTATGATTCTATGATTCTAAACAACACCCTAGTTTCAAACATGAGTTATTTAGGAGCTCTAGAAGGATTTTTTCGGAGCAGGATATTTACCTCATAAGACTGTAATCACAGCTGTAAGTGCTCCATGGGGGTTCCAGGCAAGGATGGCACTTGTTAGCCACTCCATAAAATCAGTGGAGGTTTTCTTTCTTTTCTGAAGTGATTCCTTATGAGGTGTTTAAATACCTATTTTCAAAACCTCCATCTACTTAAGTAGAATAGCATCCTTTGGTAAAAATAATCCTTAGATTATTGAGGTAACATTGATGGTGTTCTTTCTAGACCAAATGTAGTGGTATCTCAGGACCTGGCTGTATATTACACCTTTCCTGGTGTGTTTTATCTGTTTCTTGTTTCTATGGCACGAGATATGTTAGACCATTTTATATACATTACTTTTTGGACATATTTGGGATATGGGAAGAGCTTATATTTTGGAAAGTTGTTTAATTTTTCAAGCTATACCAGCTGGTCTAACAAAAGAGGTTTCCAATAAACCTTATCTCACCAATACCCAGTTGAAGTGAAACCCTTTCTCTCTGAGCAACAGATGGTAGAAACCTGCTCCAGGCTGGAAGTTTTCTGCCTCCCTTGGGCATATTCAAAAAGGTAGTGATCTTTTTTTTTTCCAAAAATGTGGTAATTTACAGACACAAACAAAGTATAAGAATTTTACCCAAAAGCGCATGCTTGCAACAGCGTGTTGGCTTCAGAATGTAGCTGAAATTTTTCAACTAGAAGCATGAAAGAATCAAACCCAGAAGAACGAAGAATTTATAACAAAGGAAGCGCAGTGCTAACGTTTATGAAAGAGGACAGTGGAAAACTCCACTGGAAAGTTTTGGTGAAAAGCTATTTAGCCTGGATTTTTCAAAACCTGTTTATCTGCTCGTTATTATTTACTCGTCGTACTGTGGTGGCGTGGGAGCAGTTGAGCTCAGCACCGTATACACATGGGCAAATAGCTTTATAATCTAAATCCAAGCCCAAAGAGAGCAGACGTATACTGAGAGTAAGGAAACGATGCAACTGCATTAGTCAGCAAGACAGCCCAGATTGCCAAGTATTTTCTAGGCATCAGGGCCAAGGAGAGCTACAAGGAGGAATCTGAAGGAGAACAATGAACGGGGCTGAGAGATATTTCATGGGAACAGTTGTTTTTTTCTGAGAACGTGGCAAATACGAGGCAGAAGCAGGAGCTGATCTCTCAGGACGGATGGCAGGAAGAGAGAGAAAGGAAAAGCTGTGGACCTCAGTGACGGTGAGGAGACACAGCTGAGGTTTGATGAACACCGAAGGGGAAGCCAGTAAAACAGTATAAATGTGGCTATGCATATAATATCTGGATTGTACGTAATAACTGCATAGATAGCCATATTCTGAGTAAGGGTATCCATGAGTTTCATACTCTTACGTAGTTTGATTCTTGACAATTTCTGAAGCTTGCTCATGGAAAAGAACCTGAGGCTTACAGAGAATTTTCGTCTGTGAGATTCATGAGAAAGCCTTTATCCTAGAGAAACCTAAACAATCGAGACAGTCTGTATTTAAATGAATTCAAAAGAGGGCAAAGAATCCAAAACTGATACCCAGCACATGGGTCTGATTGGCAAGCAAGATCATGATACGGTACAGGGTGACTGAGAAAACGATAAATAGGTTTTGGTAGCGAAAGCTGAAACATTTCCCTTAGGTGGAGTATAAACCCCCTACGCATCCACAGAAGTTGTCAAATCAGGATGAGATTTCACTTTGGACAGAAGGGATAGGACTCAGACATCACTGTTAAATGTATCTCTACATCTGAGCCAATCGCCCAAGCTCCCTTTATAGACAATGGAGATCTCTACTAAGTGGATTCAAGGGCAAAATCCATTTCATTCAGGCTAAATATCTAACACAGACCAGTTCTGAATAAAAAGGTCCCTGACCTTGGGCCCTAAAATGCCTATTTTTCTCCACTGCTTACAGCAGGCACTTCAGATGCCTAATTTAGCTGTAGACATCTATGCTACAGGTGCCTAATGTTAGGTGGGATGACTCTCAACTCTTAAGACAGATCTGGAACAGAACTGGAAGTCTCCAAAATAGTCTCGGTAGATTAATATACATGATCGTGTGAGACTTCCCAGAGATAAAGTGCAAAGAGATCAAAGGTCTGTATGTTTGTGTGTATATGTGCTGCTCATCAATCTATCATGAAATAGTTGCTTTCAGAAGGAGCGGAAAAGTTCCTGCTCTGGATGGAGTCTCACGCTGCATTGCACGTTGGCTATACAAGCAGAAGGAAAGCAACAAAGCGATCTCCCTGATGATTACAGTTAAGCCCAGTTCCAAGAATACTGTCTGTGTATCCAGCAAACTCTCTTGGACATGTACATTTCCTTTGGCTCTAAAGTACTAAGGCTACAAAATACCATATAAGTGCATGAAATGTTCAGAGGTTTTTTCCTCGCAAAGAAAGCTTTCGTCGTTGCAAAGCCGAGTGCAGACAATATACATCCCTTTTACTGCTGGCAAGGACAGGTGACCGTTCTGTGCACATGGCACATCTGTAAATAAAGCAGATCTGGCATGAAATTTGAAGTTGTCTCTCATTTCCCACCCAGATATCTCGCAGCTGTGGATGAAGGGTATTTGGAGATAAGCATGTTTTTAAAATAGTAACTTTGATAAAGGAAGCTGAAGCTTAGCATTTGAATCAGAATCTCACCACTGCAATAAACTGAGTCGTGCCAGGACGAACCCTCTGAATGGATAAATAAGAACCGTGTGAATAAATAAAACAATGAAAGCTGTGAGGTAATAAATTTAAAGTCTTTGGTTGCAGGGTAAATCACTGTATCATGCCTATACGCAGGGAAAGGATGAAAACACTGTGACTTTTGGCCTCTACAAAGAAATAAAGATTCATAAGTTGCAAGCAAAGGGGAGAAAGAAAAAAAAAAAAAAAAAAAAGAAAGATAATTTGTTGCTGCACTAATTCCTGTGGTTAGAAAGTATTTGGGTAATGATGGGATATCAATAATAACCAGGAAGTAGAACAACAAACAACATAAAATAGCAAACTCCAAGGCAAGCAGCCCAGAGTTTTCCATCAAAGCCAATTCAGAAAAAAAAAAAAAAGAAAAAAAAGAAGGCAGATCTAAAAAAAACTATTGTGGATGAACTCACCACCGTGTTTCTACAGGCCGATGACATGATGACTGCTTTGATTTCAATGGGATGTAAAGCCAGACCAACACGCTGTTGACATAGACCCATTGTTTCATACCAGCGGAAACGCTGTTGAGTTAACGGGACAGGTCCTGACTGATTCAGACCAGAATCTGAGATTGGAATAAACCAACTGAAGCAGATTATTTGATCCTGGCGGAGAACTTTTAGTCCTCAAACTTTGCCAGGCTGTAAATAAATCAAGTGTCCGGTACCTGATACAGTGAAGGACCAGCAGTGAGTGCCACACAGAAGCTGCAATGAAATTCCTGAAGCCCATCATATTTCTCCTAGTGCAGAGACAATACAGAGACAATATATATATACGTCCTGCGCGATCTATCCCATAAGGTCATAAGCCTAAATTTGTGCCAAGGACAATACAGGGCCAGGGTGAAGCAATACACTACAGCAATGGAGTATGCAGGTCATGGAGCTGCACCAGGGATGGCACCGTACGACAACGCAGAAGGAGACAATGGATGGTACCTGGGCGAGAGATCCCCTGTGCCAAGACTCATGTTGATGATGTCGCACCCTTGGCAGTACTTTGTAATTACCCTGAAATCTCTGTTTGGAGATGCAGACCACAGCTTTGGCTTCAGTTGCCTTCTGTTCTACAGGGTGATGAAAATGCCTTCATAGGAAAGAGGTGGCTCCTGGCAAAACCTCCTGCCATCTCCACCCAAGAGGGTGCTGCGTAGCAGTCGCCCTGCCTACATCCCATCCCTTCACGAGCTTCTTGAAACAGAAAAGCTCCCCATACTTCAAGTGATTTTATTCCTTCTGTTAGAATAGCAGCCGTTTTAATACCCATCTATGAATTTGGAAAAGTCACAGCAATTTGCCCGTAGATGAAAAACCAACAAGAAGAGTTTTCTTTCCACATTACTACCAGTCATCTCTGCCCCTGGTCTGAAGCTTGAAGGCATCAGATTCAATACACCATTATTATTCAGTGATGTATTCTCCTGTGTCAAGGCAATTAGCAGGCTATACAAGTACCTAAAGGAAGCTCATGAGCAGTTTTAACACCTTAAGGAATTAACATTCAGTTAAATTTATGCTAAATTGTGTTAAACTGCAGAACTCCAGCAAGAGAAATAGGAACCCCTGTTTCCCCCTGTGCATGCTAAGAAAGCGCGAGGTCCCTTTCAGAAAGGAAACCTAAATTCATCCTGAGCATCATTTGGACGTCTGAGTCAAAGGTTTAGTAACATGTCTAGCCAAGCCGCAGAACGTTTTCACATCTGGATGTGTCCCATTTGCTAAACTGCTTCAGTCTGTGAACAATTCCAAAATACACTCGCCTTTATTATTGTAAAAGAATGTAATGTTATATAACTGAACGTGAAAGCACATATTGTGGAATATTTCAGGAAGAACAACATGTTAAAACTGCACTTTTAAAACAAGGTTTGAATTTAACGGAGAAAATGGCCTCAACTGGTCTGCATATGTCAATAGTTTACTTTACGTAATCGGCTGAGGGCAGAGCAGCCTGCCAGGAGAACTGCTTTTAAAATTAAAATCACACCGTTGGGATGGGAAGAGCTTTCTAACTTTCGGAGCAGAGATGGGCCTAAGCCGCAAATGTCAGAGCTGGGTTGTTCAAAAGTTTGAAGCATTTAGATCCCGGGGTATTGCCCCGGTACGTCTTTGAAGCAGATTTAGAAGTTATCCTCAAGGAATTATGGCCGCATCTCCCTTAATAGTATACACAGAAATCCTGAAAGGTTATAAAAATAAGGTCTTGGGATGAGGTGGATTTTCTATGAAATATTAGCAATATCAAGACTGATTTTGCCCTGGTTTTATTGAATGGCTTCTTTAGGCTCTGGAAAGTATCTTGAGTGCATCTTCTAAGTTGAGGGCTGCCAAAGTATCAACCAAGCTCACTCCAGGCGCAGATACGTGGCTGTGTTAAGAGGGAGATTACGGTGCAATGGAAAAATGCAGCCCAGACCTTTCAGAGACCTTTTGGAAAGGCCTGTCTCAGATTCTTGCCTATAAAAAAGGAGCAGTAGCCTTCCACCTTAGAGCAGTACTGTGGGAATATGTGAGAAATATGTGTTTTCTTACAATTGGCACCACTTACTGACAAGGCATCAGGGCAGAGAACCCTATTAAAGATTTTCATAAGCAGAAGGTTTAGCGTAAAAGAGAGGAGTGGACACCAGAGTGGACTCCTTTTTAATTCTTTAAGGTTTCTTTTCTATATCATAAAGATGGACCATCTGAATTTGGTCCATCTCTGGAGACATTCAAATCCTGCCTGGACACATTCCTGTGCAACAACCTGCTCTGGGTGGACCTGCTTTGGCAGGGGGGTTGGACTAGATGATCTCCAGAGGTCCCTTCCAACCCCATATCATTCTGTGATTCTGTGAAGTTCTCTGTTCCTCTGGAGTTTTTGTGCTTTATTATGCTGAAGAATTACCTTTTTTTTTTTTTTTTCCTTTTTTTTTTTTTTTTTTTTTTTTTGTTTTTTT
>VXAK01021984.1:38786-68090 GCA_013399435.1 Arenaria interpres
TTTAATTTGGAGTTTAAGAGCTCATCAGCTAATTGTGGTCCTCTCTGTCCCTTTCTAGGCTTGATGAGAAGATCCCTCTTTTTCTAGATGAAGAACTGACAACTAACAATGCTCAGGATAACACTGCTCCCCGTTTCTGCCCTGCTATTATCTAAGGAGAATGCTTAATAAACTGTGGGCAAAGCCTACCTGTTAGATACGCAGCTTCTCCTTACATCAAAGAGGATGAGTGTGGTACAGATACCCCTCTCTCATTCCATTTCAGTAGCAGGCGAGCTCTGAGGTGGGAAACACAGCAGCCTTTCCCATTTTGCACCACCAGGATTACACAAAGGAAGGGAAGTGAGGAATACGTCATCCAACTGCAACTACAGAGAAAATTCAGGAAGAAAGAAAAAACATCTGAGTTGGAAGGTAGCCACGTCTCAGAGGTTAACACCCTACTTCTGTGAAAAGTGCCGTAGTCGTAATGACAAAAAAGTGGTCAAGGCCTCATGTTTCATTCAAAGGAAGGTTTTTCAATTCAATTTCCATTAAAAAAAAAAAATCGAAATTCAGAGCAACGCAGTTCTTTCTAGGCACACTGAAGTTCTGGGGGAAATGTGCAACAGATAGGATACCTTTTTTGGTTAGGAAATCTTTAAAAATGTGATGTGTGTCAGAATCCAGTGAGTAAATCAATTAATAATTCTCAGCCTATGGCTTATTTGTGAATCATTTGTTTGCATACTTTACTACCCATTACTCATGTCGTGTGGCCGATTGCTTAAGGCTTTGTCTTCCCTGCAAAAGGGATCTGTTCTTCAACTTGGATGTACCTGGGCCAGATCAGCTTTCCTCCCCTCAGCTGCATTTTTCCTTGCGTTTACAGAGATGGAAACCTCTGTGCCTTGCTTCCATTAGGACTTATACTGGGATAGCCAGCTGGAGAAAGAGAGCTATTTTAATGGAAAAAAACCACTGGGCTTGTGTTTGTTTTTTGTTTGCTTTGCAGCGAACATGTCCTTTTTGTCCAAGACATTGTTTCAGCTCCCTAATTGAATGACGGAAATTTTTTAAAGCAGAACAATGAAATGGCATTCTTCTGAAAAAAAAAGAAGAAAAAAAAAATCTGGTCATCATCCAAGTATTTGCAAATTATTCTGATTCCAGAAGCCAGAGTAAAACAAACTCATTAAAGTATTTGGGAATACATTTGTTATTTTGTATTTTTCAATAGATTCTGCCTGCTGCCACACTTGGGCATTACTCTGTGCAGAGAAGGGAATCTCTATTTCTCATCCAGCATCACCGGTTTCTCATCCATTTAATCCTACTCAGTAAATAAAGTCATGCACCACAGGAGCGCAGTTTTCCTCCATCTTATGCTCCGTGAAGCTTTAACTCATTCTGATAAGAAACAAGATACCTAGAGGTAAGCAGGAGGCCCAAGTGAAAAGATATCTGAATTAAAAGCTCACTCTTTGAATGCCTTTCTTGTTATTTAAGGTCTGCTTGTCAAGTGAGGTGACATTCAGCATTGAACTGGATCTCCGAATCTCAGCCTTAGTCATTTCTGCTTAATGCAATAACCTCTTGAATGAAATAGTTTATTTCCTGGCAAAGGGCTTAACAGAGAAATTAGACTGTGCTCTGGCATGGCACTTAAATTGGCTTCCAGAAAGCTTGTGATTATCTTCTGAAGCTGGCTGAGCCAAGAGTCTGTTCTTTATCAGTGCTTCTTGGTCTGTTCTCTCCTTCTCATACCAGTTCTGCACAGGAGTTTGAGCTCATGATTAGAACTGCTTGGGACATTACTTCTAATTTTTTTGTAGCTTCATTTTGTTGCTGCAGTCTGTGTCTTGTAGGAACATGTAGGAACCTTTATCATCATCTTCTGAAAACATGACTCAAGCTCTTAACTGACTACTAGTAAACTTAGTTATTATTGATTAGTCTTCCACCCATCTTTCCTTTCACCCATGTGCTGCTCCTCCTGGTTACTCTTCCAAAGTCAAAGTGCTGAACTTCACAATTTTGCTTCAGTCTAACTCTCACTGAAGTCAGTGGAAAGGTTCATATTGACTTCAGTGTCTCTAGGTTATGGTCTAGGTCTAGAAAGACATTTTCAAGTTATGATACTCCTCATAGCTTAAGATATAATGTAATGTAACTCATAGTGCTAAGTAGGCACTTACTTAAAAAATAAAAATATCTTTTTAGCTTCTGCAAAGAGAATTGGGTCTCATTCATAGAATCATAGAATCATTTAGGTTGGAAAAGACCCTTGGGATCATCGAGTCCAATCATCTACCCTACTCTCCAGAGTTCTCCCCTGCACCATATCCCCCAACACCACATCTAAATGACTCTTAGACACATCCAAGGATAGTGACTCAACCACCTCCCTGGGCAGCCTATTCCAGTGCCTGACTACTCTTTCTGCGAAACACTCTTTCCTAATGTTCAGTCTAAACCTCCCCTGTTGGAGCTTGAAGCCATTCCCTCTTGTTCTATCACTAATTACCTGTGAGAAGAGACCAGCACCAACCTCTCTTACAATGTCCTTTCAAGTAGTTGCAGAGAGTGATGAGGTCACCCCTAGCAGATAACACCCTAGCAGATAAAACCATTATCATTGTCCCAGGATGCACTAGCATCTCAATAGAGAAGCCAATATTCAACCAGTGTATTAATGAAATTAGCTTCTCGCTCTGAAAAAGACTGGACTGGAACATGTGGGATAGAACGGATGTTAAAGCTTCCATTGCTGCTGTTTATGAGGTTCTTGTTTTTTAATAAAGTCCAAAAAGACACATTATTCTGTTAACATGAGTTTATCAGAGGGGCAACCTGATAGTGTAAAAGAGAAAACAACTTTCATTACCAGTATAATAAACCCATCACAAGGGACTGTAGAATGACTTTCTTCAGTCCTTGAGACACACTCTCCACAGGTAAAGAAGTAGATCATCTCCTCGCCATTCGTTTTTCAGTCTGTTAGCTTGGAAATGCTCACAAACTCGCAGAAAATGCCAGGCAGTATGAGGTCTGTGACAGACATTCCCATGTAGGGAAATGGGACTGCAAGTGTGAGACATTTTTCAGTGTGCTTCTGGCCAGTCCTTGAAATCATTACAACTTCCAGTCTAGAAGTGAGTCACCAGGAGGTGAAAAACTTCAAATCCCTTTTTACTAATCCCTTGAGCTGATCAGGACCTTTCCTCTCTTGGGCATGAATGAAAAAATTAATTTTCCAGAACGCTTAAAACAACATCTCCATCTTAAGTATTTTTGCATATGCAGGCAAAAACACGCAAACCCATTAAAGCAACAACAGAAGAGTCAGAGGAATGTGAGCTATTTTAAAGTGAGAGAACATCACAGAGGCTCCTACTTGAAACTTAGGCAGTTTGATAGAGGAAAAGACCCTTTCCATAGTTTGTTCCATCATCCTGGAGAACTCTACAACAGGAATACAAACCTATTAATTCTGGAGAGTGATCAAATTTGGAAGAGGTTCATAGAAACAACTTTTGCTCCGTTGCCTAACAACAGGACATTGAGTCCAGGGAAGAAAACAGCAGGGAACCACTGCCTGCATGGTGCCATCAGAATCATAGAATTGTCCAGGCCGGACATCTAGTCCAAAGGTCATCTAGTCCAACCTCCCTGCAGTCAGCAGGGACACCCCCAACTAGACCAGGTTGCCCAGGGCCTCGTCGAGCCTCACCTTGAATATCTCCAGGGATGGGGCCTCCACCACCTCCCTGGGCAACCTGTTCCAGTGCCCCACCACACTCACAGTAAAGAAACGTCCTTCAACCCTGATCTGAATTGCTGGCAACTCTCAAGAAGTTCAGGTGTAGCTGGTCAACACCAGGTTCCAAAGCTGAAGTCTATGGAGGATTTACTGGCAGTGTGCAGGGAAATTGCCCTCCTCTCCTTTGCTTTCCAGCCACTAATTTGCTTTAAAGGAGAACCTAAAAATATATCAAATGCTTCCTGATAAATATTTTTCCAGGTACACTGTTTCTGTACTTGCCATAGGGCTGTTATAAGAGTGAAATGTTCTACCAGCTGCTCTCTCTGCTAAGATGCCCGGCACATAATGACTGTGTGTGAGAGCCCGGGGTTTGAATGTCAGTAGACCCAAAGCCGAGGAAACCCAAAAAACTTCATAGCTCTAACAGGGATGTGGAAAAGCTTCCTGGTTTAAAAAAGTAATAATAATAAAAAAGCCTGTGAAAGCTGGTAACTCCACATTTACGCCTGGAGTTATGTGATCCTTCCTCCCTTTGAGTTACAGTGGATACCTTGTTCCACCTTCAGAAAACATCCGGCTCAGTGGAAGGAGGATGTTTGTTCTGTTCTTCTGAAGAAGTTTGAAGCAGAGCCCAGTCTGGGGCCCCTGATGAAAGGCTTCGTGATGCCACACTCCCTTGAGGAGATTTTGAAGGAATCTAATTTGCTGTGAGATACAAACGAAACCGTTTACTTGAACAGGTTTTTCCCCTTCGCGCGTGACGCAATCCTCCTTTTGAGCCAGTGGATTCCCACCATCCAGTTTTACACTGACTTATTGTACATTGCCAGTTATAATGTTAAAAAACGTTGAGCCCTCTGACTATCGTGGCTGGGTTATTTGCAATTACGAATTACCAGAATTTTCAAATTTGCTTGCCAAATTTTTGGTCCCAGCAAAATGTTTCTCAGCTGATACTCTAGGTCACCTGGATATTGGTAAGACTGGTGTCATTCTTTTTTTCTTTATGGTGACCGTACAAGGTATAAAAAGAGTTTGTGTCTGTCTGTTTTGCATTTATCCTGGAAAAGAGATTGGAGAACTTGCAAAAGTCTTATATAAAGTAGCCAAAAAAATGAGCCTTGACAGTACAAAGTATTTTGTCCACTGTTTAAAGCGTAGAATTTTCATTTATTTCTGTTGTTGCTACCAATTAACTCCAATTTCTGGCACATACCCTGAAGAAAAGCCATAACTGTTCAGGATCCCATGCCTTATATTTATTTAGCTGAAACTGCTGAAAAATTTTCTGCTGAAGCAAAGGAGAAAGCTGATTTCCAGATTTTTAAAAGATAAACAACAATCAAATTCCCAAGTAAATAGATTGTGATGCCTCTAAAAATGAGCAAGTGAAACTCTCTCTGTTTCAGATGCCTGGTTCTTCTATTGTTAAACCAGGGCAATTTATCTTTCTACACTGCAGCAATGTGAGAAGTTCAGTGGTGCTGTGCATGCCAAATCCTCCTGAAACTGCAATCTCGTCTTCCTTATCTAATAACTGGCCGACTGGGGCCATGTTTGGCTGCTGTTGACATCAATGATTCTACTGAAGGGACTAAATAAACAATTAAATGCCTAAAAGTGCTTACCCACAGAAAAGCATCCCTTAGAGTCAGAATTGCTTTAGCTTTACAGTAGCAGAAACGGGGTCAGAGACTTGCCCCGTACTATTCTCATCAATGCTAATGACAAGTTCACTGAAGATGGCAGCTTCTGCCTCTAAATGCAAGATGGAAATAAACCCAAAATCTAGCTTAGGTTTTTTCAGACTATGTGTTTGGCTTGTAGTGCTGGTCCTGATGTCTGTACTCTGCTCTGGTGACACGCCACCTGGAGTACTGCATTCAGCTCTAGCGCCCTCAGCACAGGAAAGACATGGACCTGTTGGAGCACGTCCAGAGGAGGCCACAAAAATAATCAGAGGGATGGAGCACCTCTGTTATGAAGACAGGCTGAGAGAGTTGGGGTTGTTCAGCCTGGAGAAGAGGAGGCTCCAGGGAGACCTTATTGTGGCCTTTTAGTACCTAAAGGGCACCTAGAGGAAAGATGGGGACAATCTTTCCAGTAAGGCTCATTGTGATAGGACAAGGGGTAATGGCTTTAAAGTGAAAGAGAGAAGATTCAGACTAGCTAAAAAGAAGACATTTTTTACACTGAGGGTGGTGAGACACTGGCCCAGGTTCCCCAGAGAGATGGGAGATGCACCATCCCTGGAAACATTCCAGGCCAGGTTGGACGGGGCTCTGAGCAACCTGATCTAGGTGAAGATGTCCATGCTCATGGCAGGGGGGTTGGACTAGATGACCTTAAAGGTGTCTCCCAACTCAAACCATTCTAAGATTCTGTGATTCTAGGATCTGTTCAGTAGATGCCAAACCCACTGCTTAGAAAAAGTCAAACAGTCGCCATGCTCTGCCAGGACAGCCTGCTCCTGTAAAGCCACTTTGGAGCGATCTTGTATCTATCACAGAGCTAGAAAGGCTTAAGAGCGTTTTTGTCAATCAAGCTTCTTGTTTGTTAAGTAGCAAACGAAGTGGATCAGATTGTTTCAGTTCCAGCTCCAGTGGGTACAGCTGCTATTTGATCTTGGCAAGTTCCTTTCAAGCTTCACTGTGTGAAAGTGGTGACATTTTTATTTGTTTATTTGCAAAAAGTCCTTGTGAACATATCCACTGCTCCATTTGGGGGTAATTTCATGGTGTTCAAATAATTTAGCTTTTAATCCTCTCTCATTGCCACATGGGAAGCTACAGAAAACTGTTTTCACTTCCAACATCTCGACCAGGAACAACTCACATCTGGGTTTGACTTTTTTTGATGACATTTGGGAAATTCCATTGCTTGAGGAATTCTGCAACGAAATACAAGGAGAAAAAATCACCATTACATAATGCCTTGGTCTGGATGTCTCGAACAAGGGAAGCTGGCCAGAAATACTGTCCTTATTATACGTGATGGACTCAGAACCTTTGAGCTCCACTGATTTTGGACCAACAGGGGTGACACAGGTGTATCCCCTCTAAAAATCTCAAGCCCAAGAGTAACTACAGCCAGTCTGGCCTCTAGCATAAATTAAAGCAAACTCAGAGTGACACCAACTCTACTGCTCATTACTCCAGCAAAATAACCTTACAAGCAAATTTCAAATTTGTAAAAGAGTATTTATAAAGAGCATAATCTTGTCCAGGTGGTGTAAGAACATCTCAATAACAGCCTCTATGTATTATATAGAATGAAAACAACTGATTAGATATCCTACATAAACATGCTCTTGGCTTTGTGGTTTCTCCATTGCAGTACTAAAAAAATGTTCTGCGGAAATTCGCTTTAAAGATTTCATTAACCTTCTTAACTCTGACCCAGCTTGATGATACCTGCTAAGAGACTACCAATATATTTTACATAGGAAATATATGTCTCCATCCTGGTAGTTTCCGAGCACAGAATAAATAAACGTGGATTTTCCAGCTGTACCAGCTGAGGAAATTAAAGACCCTCCTCAGTAAAGCACTTAGCATCTTATTAATTTGAATAGCTCCCAGGGAAAGCTTTAAGCAAAGTAAATGACCCCTTCCCTTAACAAGAAGTTAGGGGCAGCAAATAAGCAAATTTGCATATGGGAAATACTTATTATTCACCAGCACTAAATGTTTCCTGTTCAAGTTGGCAACAGAGAAGAATCTAATTCTCTGTAGTGTTTTATTGAGGAGCTAGGAAATTAATGGGAGAGGGGAGATACTACTCATGTCTACCTCAGAAAATAAGCTAAAGCCAGCATTGATAATTCTGCTGAAGTGCTCCCATATTCTGTATTAAATGGGCTCTTAGTTGCTTGTTTAAATCCATATCTGAATAAGACAGGTCTGAGGAGGGTTCAGGATTAATGCTGGTGGATTCTGATAATACAAAAAAGCTTTCAGGATCTTTTAAAAAAATGCAGGATAAGTACAAAGTCAAAGATTAACTTTGCCAAGATTTTCAGTACCGCCCATTTACACTGTGAAAAGGGCTCAATTTCACAGCTAAGCGACACAGTTTTTCCAAAAACAGGCTTTCCGAGGTATTTCAAGGAGGCCACTCAGATATTAAAGATGTTGGTGCATTCAACTCATCAGTATCTTTGGAAAATCTTAGCCACAAGGGAACTGGCTTCTTAATAACGTTGCAAGCGGTATGAGATAACCAGCTTGGCTTTACTTTTCTGGCCAACTCCTAATGCAGCCCCTTCTGAGAAAAGCAATGAAAACACAGTTTGCTTGAAGCATTGCAAGAGGCTGTGCCATTAGGGAAGCAGAAGAATCTTTTCTATTCCTCTCGCTGTGCGACAAAATCCAACCAATGATGCTCAGATGTCCTCTCTAAGCGACCTAAGAGGAGCTACCTCACCACCATTTTGGCAGCCATCCAGAGCATGCATTTTGTGTCCAAAGTTGGGGGAAAAAAGGGCCAGAGAGGCAGATGATTTTGCGGGAAGACTGACACACCAAAAAAAAAAGCAAAAAAAAAAGCGATTGGAGTATTTTCAAGAGAAGCAAATATTTGACAGAGTTTTACTTTCAAAGGCCTGGCTGTGGCTTTTGTTTAGTTTCTTTTGTACTTGGCTAGATCCCAGTGTACGATTTGCAGAACACGATCTGCCTTTCCTGTACCTGTGGGTTCTTTGGTAGCTCAGGATTAGCATCTGTTAGAAGCCGCCTCTTGGAGATCTCGAGGCAGCGTATTCAACCGCACTCACCAGTATCCTGTGCTAACAAGACTGGTAGCAGTGCGGGGGTTATACGACCCAGGGAATCGCTCGTCTTGGGCACCTCATCAGTCATTAACAGCCACAGTAAAAGCAATAGGCTTCCAACAGCGACTGAAGGTGGATATCAAATGTAATAGCGGCCAGAGTTAAGTGGTTTTAGGTTGGGGGGTGTGTGTGTGTTTAAACAGCTGTTTAAATGGGACAAGGCTGGCCCATTGCAAATATATAGCTATTGCGTATGGAGCACTGCATATACAAATAATACCATAAAATAAGCCTAGAAAACTAAGTTATCTTCCCTTCAGCTGCACGGATGCCCCAATGCATGTCATAGAATCACAGAAGGGTTAGAGTTGGAAGGGACCTTAGAGATCATGGAGTTCCAACCCCCCTGCCATGGGCAGGGACACCTCCCACCAGACCAGGTTGCTCAAAGCCCCATCCAGGCAGGCCTTGAACAGTTCCAGAGGTGGTGCATCCACAACTTCTCTGGGCAACCTTTTCCCGTGCCTCACCACCCTCACTGTAAAGAATTTCTTCCTAATATCTAATCTAAATCTCCCCTCTTTCAATTTAAAACCATTACCCCTTGTCCTGTCACTACACTTCCTGACAAAGAGTCCCTCTCCGTCTCGCCTGTAGGCCCCCTTCAGATATTGGAAGGCTGCTATAAGGTCTCCCTGGAGCCTTCTCTTCTCCAGGCTGACCAACCCCAGCTCTCTCAGTCTGTCTTCATAGGAGAGGTGCTCCATCCCTCTGATCATCTTCGTGGCCCTCCGGTGGACCCGTTCCAACAGGTCCATGTCCTTCCTGTGTTGAGGACTCCAAAGCTGGACACAGTACTCCAGGTGCGCAGAGTAGAGGAATAGGATGCCCTATTCCAGTGACGCACAGCAGCTCCAAATCTACTGGGATGCCCAGTGTGATATACACAGCACAAGGTAGCAGGAACCTGCTGGTAAATCTAACTCAGAAAAAGAGGGTACACAAAGATGTCTCACAGGGATGTGAAGAGACTGTAGCTTGGTTTAAGAACCATGCTTTTAATCTGCAGAGAAAGCCTCTGACATGGAGTTGTGTAAGGGGTTTGAACATCTGCTATTATTCCATCGCAGCAGTTCCACCCTTGTCAGCAGGAGCATCCCACTGCACTGAACAGACAATCTGGTCTTGGCAGGGAGAGAGATGAAGGAGAGAATAAGCAGCTGAGAATAGAGCGCAGAGATGAAGAAGATATCTTCATGTGACCCCCCAGCCTCTGGCTTTTATTTGGGTGTTGTCTTTATCCCCCTTCCCGCATCCCACAAAGACTTCACATCATGCGCTCTCAGCAAGAGAGCTGTTCTAAATCACACCAGGGCTGAGAACTCCTCAAAGCCTTCCTACAGCTCCTACGTGACACTGGACAGACAAGCTCTTCAAGCCACTCTCCACTGTTGCTTCCAGTGCAAGAGCATGGGGCCATCAGGTGAAGCTTGGAGAGGCCAGGTATGGAACAAACAAAAGGAGAGGGCTCTTTGTTCAATGGTTTGGCCACTGTCCCTTTTGTCTCTGTGTTTTAGGGACAGGAATTAACCCAACTCCAAGACAACTTCAAAGCGCTCCCTTGGAAACTAAGGAGGGCTGAAGAAAGAGAGAAGGCAGAAAAAGGAGAAACCAAAGAAAAGGAGAAGCCAAATGACTACAGGGAATGGTGAAAAGAAGGAAAGAGATGGTAACAAAGGTTTAAAAATTTAAAAGTAAGGAACTGGAAGGGGACAAAGAGCAAAGGACTCCCAACAGCACCACCACTCTGATAAGATGCTGAAACAGCAATGCTGTTCTGTCCAGGAGCAAAAGGACTAATTGAAACAAGCCTCGAAGTCTTGGGGATTGGTCAGGTTTAATCGTCCTGCTAACACAAATGGATTGCTTCGGGCCAAGGAGGTAGGTGAGGAGGACCCACAACGTGGTAGGGGTTTAGTTGGGACAGGTATAAATAAAAAGGTGAGGAAAAAAGTGCAGTCTTGGGAAGAGATTCTGGGGGAGCTGGAAGAGGGAGAGCAGCCTGGCAAGCTGGATCTAAATGTATGTTAGGCCTCACCTGGCAACAAAGGTGTAAGTCAAGAAACATCTTGAGCTGCTCTATGAACATATTTGTGTCATAGAACCATAGAATCAGAGAAGAGTTTGGGTTTGAAGGGGCCTTTAAAGGTCATCTACTCCATCCCCTGCCATGGTCCCACTAGACCAGGTTGCTCAAAGCCCCATCCAGCCTGGCCTTGAACACCTCCAGGGATGGGGCATCCACACCTTCTCTGGGCAATTTGTTCCAGTGTCTCACCACCCTCATCGTAAAAAATTCACTGCTTGCGTGGGAATTTTCCATTTTATGTCCATTGTGATCAGAGGGATTAGTGCTGAATATAAACTGGGAGACTGGATACGAGGCTGACTAAGTGAATAAGAAAACAAGAAGAGAAGAAATCTCACTGTCAGGACAGAACATCTTGGCTTGTGATTCCCCTGGATATCAGAAGTGAGGGCACAGAGATAAAAGAATGACGACGGGATTCTCTTTGCATGTGTTTCCAGCAGAGCTTGGCACTGTTACCAGTACAGTTTTGGTAGCGCTGAGAAGTCAGGGATCCTGGCCACGGGGCTGTCACTGCTGTACGTGCCAGCAGGCCTTAGCTCCCAAGTCCACAACGAATGGAAGAAACAAGAAGAGACAATAAACAGACAGGGAGGCTCTAAAAGAAAATGGTAGGTTAAGGAGGGAACACCTATCTGTCTTACCCATGACATTTAGAAGACATCTATCACCTTGTTTTCCAAACGCCAAACAAAATTATAGAATATCCTAGAGTTCAAGGGAACCACATATTTCTCTCTGCTCCTCTGGAATGACAGTGGTAGGTGAACTGAGTCTTAAACAGATGATGGATAGAGGCATCTCCTTCTTTTTCCGGAAACTGGAGTCATTACTGAGGCAGGCAGCTGTATGGAGGAAGACCAGCTTGTGGCATAAATTCTAGTGCAAGAACACAGATTTTTTTTTTTCCCAGGTACCAGCTGTTTTGGAAACTCATTCAGATGATTTTTAAGTATAGGATTTGCTTCATCTAACAAAGAGTGCATAATTCTCTCAGGGAACCCTACACAGCTCCCACAAGGAATGCCTTGTCCTAAGGGTAAGGAGAAGACGCTTATCTATCACTATGACATTTACCCTATTTATGACAATCTTCCTATCAAGTTAGAAGCCCTGTCGTGGCCCCTGTACTTAGATTACATATCGTGTTCACTGGGAGCTACAGTCTTTGCAAATGCATGCCAAATTCTGCTTGATTTAATCAGCGTAATTTTCTCTTCCCTAATGGATTGGCCTTTCCCTCTGTGAGCCAGGAAGGTTTCAGCTGCAGCGAGAGCAGGGAGGGCTCACTGGTGTCACAGCAAACCGTCCAGCATCCTTGACGAGCAACTCCTCCTCTCAAGGTCCACTTCAACTGGATGAACTTCGCGAGAAGCCCTGTCACTTCTTGCGGCTGCCTCCCTGCCCCTGTAAATAGAGGCTCCTTATAAACTCCGTGTCACTGACTGGATGCCTCCTGCCTCCTCAGTGACAAACTGCAACCTTCAGCTCAGCCTGATGGAAAATTTCTGCCATCATAAAACTCCCTCTTACCTCCTTTTGTCATCCCCAGGACCTCCAAAGGTCCTGGGGGACCAGACCTCCAAAGGCTACGGCAGAGCTGCTTTTAACAGGCTCCAGGGAACGGCAGGAGTTTGCCGCAGAGCAGGCCCCGCATCCTGACTTTCTTCCCCCCTACCTTCAGCCAGAATGTAATAAATTTGGCTCTTTTCCAAGAATGGCAACAAAGGAGAGAATATCACTTTTAATCTGCACGTCTCACTTTCCCCATCGGTAAAAGAAAGGTTAATAAAACACTCCGAGGAGCGTCGTGAAGGATAAATTAGTTAATGCCTCTGAAGCGTCCCGTAATTCCTCAAAATGTCGTGACGAAAAGTGTGAGCAGGATGGGAAGAAGGGATCACCTTCAGAGCCCGAGTGATGCCTTACGGAAAGAGGCACGTTAAGAAGAGCAGCGCTGTGCGCTGAGCTCACTCTTAATGCCGATGAAAACGTTGTATTGAGGAAAGTGGGGAAAAGCCACCGCCTGAGAGGAGAGCCATCCATGTTGGCCTAAAGCTCTTCCTTTTCTCAGAAGGAAAATAACCCGTTGTGGAGGTGCAAGCGGTGCCTGCCTGACGTGATTGGAGAGGTAAGGAGGTATCAGGAAACCTGTTGTACTGCTATTACACAGCACAACCTGCGCTTGGCCGGCGACCAGATGTGAGGGAGTCTGTGGGACTATGCAAAGGGCATTAAAAGAGGCGCTATCAGCAGCCCAGATCTTAAAACATCATGACTCAGATTTCATTACCATGAAATTTGCTTAAAATCTCTACATTTCCTATAGGTAGCAATCCTGGAGAGGGGTTCCCCTTCCTTCTAACTGCTGAGCCCTGAATTCGTAAATCCTTTCTTTGCGACTCTGAACACGAGAAACCTTCCCGAGAAAATGAAGTATTTCTCACGTAACCACTCAATTCCAGACGCCGGGGGTTGATGTGAAACGGAAAGAATTAGAAATGCCGACAGAGGAGCTGACAGGTCGGTGAAGTACCCCCTCTTCTTGGCCAAGGCTTCCTACAGGTGGCAAGTTTGGGCTCTGCTGTGTCTGCTTCTCGTAAGGCACGGAAAGGGGCAGGTCGAGGGAAGGGCACCTCTCACAACAGGATCCCTCCCGTGTAAAATCACCTCTACCCAGCGAGGACTATTGCTCAGGTAGAAAGGCTGCAGAGATCTGTACCCATTTGCTGAGCAAGCGAACTTCAGAACTAGGCATGGCTTCTATCTGTCCTCGCATTTTTGAGTCATTAGCCAGCAAGGCTGTGGCTTGGTTGCTTTCCTGCTACGCAAACAGCAATATTTACAGCACCCAGAAATAGACTGAGGAGGAGAGACACCCAATCAGCCTGAAAGCCAAAGAGCTTAGCCGGTTCCATAATGACGTTTTAAAATACCTGCAGTCACATCTGGAGAGCAAAGCAGGATCTATATTCTCCTCCCCCTTCCTCCTCCTCTCCATGTGAAATGTATGGCGCTATGATGCACTGTCCAAGGGCTAAGGTCATGTTTGCTTCGATCTGATAACAAATTGTATAATAATAGCTGGCTGGCATTCAAGGAAAAAAAAAAAACAAAAACAAAAACAAAAGACCCCTAAGCTGCTTGTTTTAACTTGTGGTTATCATCAGAAGTGGAAAGAAGGATTACTTCTTTTCAGGGACATGCCAAATGAAGGACTATTTGCAGGAGCCAAATTCCAGACAACTGGTCCCCTCTGCAGCAAAAAGACAATAAACCCCAGGTTTTACTACAGCTTCCAGCTACCTCTTGTACAGGAAATGGTGGTGGTTGTGAGGTGGTGTGGCCTTGGAACCCAGCAAGTCCCAGGATCTATTCTTACTTCTGCTACAGGCTCCCTTTGCAACTGCTTATTAGTTTCTAGAGAGCAACTGAAGAGTTCAATCTTACTTAAAATAAATTCCAGGGCATATCACCTTTGGCAAGCTTCTGTATGGAGATAAGAGTGTTTACTCCCTAGCTTTACAAGGGTATTGGGGCTGTTATTACAACTGTAGTACTTTGACCATGTAAATGCTACGTTGTCATAATTTTCTCTCCTTCGCTCTGTTATGTCTTAAACAGGACTTTGAGATTTATAGGTCTCTCAGTCATCTTTCTTTCCTGGGTGTCAAAGACATCAGGAAATCATGCTCACCTCTGACAAAAGCTTGTGAGTCCATGTTAAATACAGCTGAGGCTTTGACTCCCTTTTGGAGCTTGTTATTACATCACTGGAAGAAAAGGTAACGTGGTTAGAAGCCGTAGATCAAGGATGCATAATTTACCCCCTGCTCTGTGGGTACCGATGGCACGCACAGAATCAACTTCTTGGAAAAGCTGGCCCTCTGACACCACTGAGTTTCTTTATTTCAGAATGAATATTATCAACAAACCATTCTTTCCTCCTTCAGAGGCAGATTTTTACTGCAAATAAAGATGCTTCAAATTCTGTCATCTTCAGAACTGTAACCCACATTTTACTGCTTGGAATAAAACCACTATTTTCAACATTAACATCTCAACTAACACTTTACCTTTTGACTACAAACTCTTTCCAGTGCCAGTACAGGACTCCCATACAGCCCCTTGGATATGGGCAGAAATTCTGACATATAAAACACTCCTTCAATTAAAAGGTCACTTAAGAATTTTGGTTTTGCAATGCTTTGACTCTTTCCCGCTATTTGAAATCCTCTAAAGCCTCAAATGAAGATCTCTGTCTCTCTTCCTCAGCAACAGAAGCCCTGTTGCCTTGCTTAGTCATTTTGAAAGGCTGAATTCTCACCGTTTTA
Organism: Arenaria interpres; assembly: GCA_013399435.1. NCBI lineage: Eukaryota > Metazoa > Chordata > Aves > Charadriiformes > Scolopacidae > Arenaria > Arenaria interpres. The sequence goes on from VXAK01021984.1 coordinate 53,786, forward strand.
TTTAAGAGTGGGGAGAAAAGCAGTGGAGTATTCTGTTTCGCTTTTGTTAAATACATAAATGAGATGATCAGCCGCAGGGGACTGGGAAGGGAGGACGGCTGGAAGATAAATCACAGTGGAAATTCAGAAAGCGTATTTCTCTTTTTAAATAGCTTTGCGATGGTTTCAAAAGGCATTATTTATAGAGCACCCCATGCAATAAGAGTTTAACAGGCAGGGCAGACAGAAGGTTTCGGTCCCAAAGCGTGGTTCAATATTCAGCCACAGGGCTGCCAAAGACCACTGGCACAATTTTCATATCCCCAAACTCCTGCCCTTGCCTGCACGTTCCCACCTCTCATGGCCTTTCCTCTGCGCTGACACACTTTGGAGCCACACTACAAATCAGATCAGGAAACTCTGATCCAACAGAAAAAGTAACCCTGCAAAAAAAGGGCCATTTTTGATATTTTTCGGTAAGCTCCTTGGTCAGATTCATCAACCAGAAGCACAAATACTGCATGCACAAGGGCAGGGCGCAAGGAAGGGACGGCCATCACGGGCGGAGGAGAGGAGTGTCACAGTATCTGCTCAAGCCACCAGCAATGCTGAGAGGCTGATATTAAACCAGTCCTCTGGTGCCTTCACCCCCATGGTCGGTGGACAGGCTTCACTTTGGACATGGTGAGTCACTCCCTTCACTAAATGGCACTATTCACAGCAAAGAAAGCCTAAGGTTGTCCCTAGTCCTTGTGATCTTTGTGGGAACCTGGAGTCATTTTACCCACGTGAGGATCTCAGCATCCCTTTGGAAAGGTCAGTTCAGCTTGAACCCCTCCTGGCTGTGGAGGAAAAAAAGCATGAAAGTGATATCCTAACAGCTCAAAAAGCTGAAAGCAAAGAGAATAACCTCACAGCCATAACAGAAATAATTTAATGACTCTATAGCCCGTGCTATGCCAAGTGTACGGCTTTTATTTAATTCTTTAATATTAGCTATTTTGTTTGCTGCTCACTGATGGAAAAGCAGCTTTCAATGCATCCTACTTTAAAAAGTGTGTCCCAAGAGGAGAGCAGCAGAACATAGACCAGGATGAGGGGCACAAGAAGACTGAGGGGGAAACAGTTTTGGGAGGAAGGGAAGAGGGGAGAGGGAAGGAAGAGAAGGGCATGGGAAGCAAGGACAAGATGGAAGAAATGTCAGGGAGGAGACAGAGAAGATCCAAGGGTATGTGTACTCCATGCAATGAGTGAACTAGCCGGGTTGCAGCACATACTGTAGGTATTGCAGCTCAGCAGTCCATCTCATTACTACACCCACCCGCTCAGTAGGCTGCTACAGTCCGCTCTGTACGTGCAGCCTGAGTTGTATTGGCCTTGCAAAGAAAAATAAAGACCAGTGGGAAGATGCAGAAGGGGAGGGGAGACCAAACTTTTTCCTGTATTTTGTCAGCCATGGGCCACCCAGAGACCATAGAATCATAGAATCAGAATCATAGAATGGTTCAGATTGGAAGGGACCTTAAAGATCATCGAGTTCCAACCCCCCTGCCATGGGCAGGGACACCTCCCACCAGAGCAGGTTGCTCAAAGCCCCATCCAGCCTGGCCTTGAACACTTCCAAGGATGGGGCATCCACAACTTCTCTGGGCAACCTGGGCCAGTGTCTCACCACCCTCACAGGAAAGAATTTCTTCCTGCTATCTAATCTAAATCTCCCCACTTTCAGTTTCAAACCATTACCCCTTGTCCTATCGCTCCCTCATAAAGAGTCCCTCCCCCTCTCTCCTGTAGGCCCCCTTCAGGTACCGGAAGGCTGCTATAAGGTCTCCCTGAAGTCTTCTCTTCTTCAGGCTGAACAATCCCAACTCTCTCAGCCTGTCCTCATAGGAGAGGTGTTCCAGCACTCTGATCATTTTTGTGGCCCTCCTCTAGACCCATTCCAACAGGTCCATGTCCTTCCTGGGTTGAGGACTCCAGAGCTGGACGCAGTACCCCAGGTGGGAGTCTTACGAGAGCAGAGTAGAGGGGCAGAATCACCTCCCTCGACCTGCTGGCCACGCTTCTTTTGATGCAGCTCAGGATGCAGTTGGCTTTCTGGGCTGCCAGCACACATTGCCAGCTCATGTTGAGCTTCTCTTCCACCAGCGCCCCCAAGTCCTTCTCCTCAGAGCTGCTCTCAATCCATCATAGCTGGATACTCACATGTTCTGACCAATGGAACTTTTTAATTAAACAAAGGGTTGCTTCAGCATGATGCTGCGCAAGCTTCACTTTCAATCATCAAAGCTTCTTCTGTTCCTGTGCTACAGCAAATGCCTTTGCAGCTTCTTGGGCCTCAGAGAAGTGTCAGCACAGTTCCAAGGCAGAGCATGTGACTACTGAGACTTGTGTTGTGCATGGGATCAAAGTCGTGTCAAAAGCCATGTACTCATGGGAAATCCTCTTCATAATTAACATTTATATAACGACTCCTTTACTGGCCAAACACATGTTTACATTCCTCCAGTCTGTTTTTTTAGGAGACAGTGCTGGCCAGAAGTTTTTTCAAGAGCACTGGAATTAGGTCTTTGTTTTTAGCTATGTTCCATCTACCCATGAGATGTTTAGCAAATCTCTAAGGGGACAAATGCCCCCCCACATCCCTTTGTTTACCAAAGAATCTGGATGCGTTCTGCTTTTGTTAAGAGTATGTATCATGGAGCAGTGACAGAGACCCTGGGGGGTGACTGAGCCATCCTACCTCCCCCCACCGATGCCATATAGGGTTGGGGTAGAAAAGAGATCTGAGGAGCTTTGAGGAAGGATACCCAACAAATGTCTCTCACCTAAAGAGGTCACAGCCTTGTGGAGCATCCTGCAAAAGGAATCAGTGGCTCCAACTTCAGGAAAGGCAAGATTTTTGCCTCACCCTTAAGTCTTTGGAGCCCTTCTTGTCTTTGTGCCTCCTGTCTAGGTGTTTATTGTCTGTAAAATGGATGGGCTACAATAATCTTCACCCACTGTGACTACGAAATACATCTTATAGACAGTCTGATGTGTATAATCATCAAAGTCTCAGAAGATGGAAGGAAGCTGGTACCAAGAGTAAGATGTGGTCCAGTTGGCTGATTGCAAGTTCCCCTTCAATCTGGCTCATAGCCCCAGAATTATCTCAATGATTTAATTCTGGCTATAATCACAACCTCACTCAGGGCTGCTACAACCTCACAAAAGGGTCAGAAAGCCAAATTTGGGAAATATTGCCCAAGAGTGCTCATGTTCTGCTGTGGTTTCTGACGGATACTATTTTAACAGGCAAACCATCTGTGCAGGGGGAAGTCAGTCCTAAGAAACGATGAGCTGTCCTTTCTAGGAAACAAAATGATCTGGATCGGAGAAACACCAGAAGATATGTTCCGTGATGCAATTTGGAAAAGTTCTTCAAGGTAACTGTTTCTTCTGAAGCTGTGAAATGTCCCATCTGTAAATGAGGCAATCTTCATAATTAGGTTCTTGAAAGAAAAAGAAAACAAAAAAAAAGAGTAAGCATTTCTAAAGACAGAAAAGGCCATTTGATGTAAATTTGTCAGCTGCCTGCACATCGCCCTGTAATATAGGGGCCGGCGTTGCTCCCCAACTGAGATGGGCTGCCTATAGAGAAGTGAACGGTGACAGCAGCTGCCACATGCACTGATGTATTTCATATCCTTCACAACCTTACTGGCAGGAATTTAAATTGCAATTTAAAGCAGTAAAACTTTGCAGGACGGGTAGTAATATCCCTCCTCAAGGATTTTCTCTGGGTTCAGTCCTCACTACTTCAGGAAGAATTGGTTTCACCTTTTTGTATAAGGACCAGTTTGAAGCCCACATCTGATTTCATCAGAGGCTTTCTTATTGGACTTTTCCTAAATTTTTCATGACTCTTGAGAGTATCTTTGCTTAAGGATGTGCATTTGAGAATGACAGAATTCTGCCCTTAAATTTGCACAAGAAAGTATCTGCATGGTAATACACTGCAGTTCCATCATGCACAGGCAGGGAATACGTCTAGGCTAGACATTGTAAGCACTAAGAAGATGTTTACTCAGTTGATGTTTGTTCCTGTTTAATAAACAATTTATCCCATGTTAATATTATACCTGTAACCTCATCAAAACCCATCTTATGCAACTGGCCACATAGAAATGAAGAAGTGGTGGCTTTTAACATCTTAACATTTGAAAATGTTCACTCAAGTTGAAACACCTTGCAATTTCATTTGCGATAAAAGACTCGGTTCCCAAATAAACAAAACTATTCCTAGGGGATGGTGTTACTGTGTGTCAGTGAAAATGCCAGGGTTTGGCAAAAGGAGCTTACTGATTCCCATATAGTTTTCCTCAAAATTTTCCTGTCATTAATAATCACTTTCTCTAGATTTCGTTTCTTTCAGCAGTCCACAACTTTAAAACTGTTATTCTGTTAAAGTATGTAGACTAGTCTCTGGTAAACCACCATATTTGATTTAGTTGACTATGTTTTAATAACATTTTGGGTTAGCATAGTTAGTTCACTTGCCAAGTATTACATTTTTTCATTCCCCACAAAATCAGGACAAACTGTACGTCTCCTGCTGTGTCCGAAGCTGATTTGGCAAACTTTCAGCTGTGCTAATTAAAGAATACAGCAATCCTATTTTTATCTGATTTAAAAATACTACAGATACACTGCTGGCAATTTTACTTGGTTTGATGCAAAATTAGTTAATTGCACAAAAAGTTCAGTAGTTTGTTTTCTGCTATTCACTCTTACATCCATGCACAGACCCATGCTCAGATATATGCCATAATGCTAAGAGATGTCAAACAATTACAAAGATTTATCAAATTCACTTTCAGGATAAGGCTTAAGAATATAGATTTGGATAAACTTCAGGAAACAGAATGTCATGCAACAGAGGAGAAGGTAAAAGAAAGAGAATAGCAATGTCAGGGTTTAAAGACCTTTACTGAACAAAACTTGCTACAATACCAAAAAGTTCTGTTTTGAAAAGAATGTTTCTAATGTTTCTGAACACTTTGCTTAACCCTTTAAAAATATTTACTAAATAGTGTTTATTAGCAGTAAGCACCCCAGCCGACTTTAAAATAGTATGTATCTTTAAAAAAAAATAATTAAATTATTAATACAATATTAATACAAAAGGAAAAGAGTTTTGTTGATTTGAAAATAAAAGTGTTAAGATCAGGCAGGCAGGCAGATTGCATTACCAGCTCCCTCCTCCTCATCTACACGATTTATTTCTCTCCTGCATCGGTGTTGCTGGCCCTCTCCTTAGCTTACAGGAGCAAAACCTACTCTGTTTGAAGTCGGTGGGCATTTTGCCATAGATTCAATAGGACCAGGATTTGGCATCTGAAAGCTCGCTGCCTGTGATGAAATATGGACCTGCAAAGTATTTGATCTGTGGTTTTACCTGCCTATCTTACTGCTTTCTCTACAGCTGTTCTTAGTTAAATGTTCTTTTAAGCATCTGATCTTTCAGGTCAACAAGCCATTGCGCAAACTACTTACCTTCTCCCATTTCCTCCAACTGGGTTCCGTGGTCTGAATCAGTTCAGTGCAGCTGCTAATCATTTTTTTGCTCTTTATCTTTCGCTGTTTGCTGGGTTGGGAGGGCTGAAAAACACAGGTGTGCAGAATGTTCCTCAGCATCTTGCTTTTGTCGTTCGTCCCAGGTTTCAGCTGCTGTTGCAACGCACGGTCTTTAGCAATGAGGTCTTCAGCATTCTTGGAGAATGTTAAAAGCGAATAGCAATACATGCAGGGTTAGTGTCTGACTTGAGAACAGCCCAGTGCAATTTGAGAGACTATAATCCTTTCTTTTGGATCTTTCTTCCTTCTTTATTCCTCTGGTAGCAAGCACTGCCAACACGTCTGGCTTTCCAATGAAAAGGGACAGTATGAAAAGGCAAGGGAGGGCTTAATTGATTAGCAAAAGCACACAGAAGAAGTCCAAAGAGAAAAATGGGATAGGTGGAGGCATTAGAAACAAGATACAGATCCTCTACTGCTCTTTGCTCCTGCATTCCAATAAAAGCCACCAGTAAAAATTTGGGCGATTTTGTGATCCGTGGAAAGTGAATGTGTTGGCCTGCAGCCAGTTCCCAGTGCAAAGGTCCACATCCCACAGCTTCCAACACGGTAGGCGTCTTCTGATCCAGTGTCACAGAAGTTTATTGCCAGATTCACTTGTGGCTTTAAACCGATATGGATTTACCAGGAGGCTACCAAGGGGCTTTTTGTAGCCCCTCTCCCACTCCACCTCTGCAGTGCTGGCAATTCTCTTGTTCCCAGTGTATCACCTCATCCTCTTTCTGGTACCTCAAGCCCATCTGCAAGCAGTGGGGAGCCAGACAGAATCACGGATTCATGGAATTGTCACAGTTGGAAGGGACCTTTAGAGATCATCTAGTCCAACTCCCCTGCCAAAGCAGGGTTGCCTGGAGCACATCACTCAGGACTGCATCCAGGCGGGTCTTGAAAATCTCCAGAGAAGGGGACTCCACACCCTCCCTGGGCAGCCTGTTCCAGGGCTCTGGCACCCTCACCGGAAAGAAGTTCTTCTTCATATTTGAGTGGAACTTCCCATGTTCCAGCTTGTGCCCGTCACCCCTTGTCCTATCGCTGGAAACCACTGAAAAGAGTCCGGCTCCATCATCCTTCAGCCCATCCTTTAGATACTTGTAAACATAGATGAGGTCTCCCCTCAGTCTTCTCTTCTTGAGGCTAAAGAGCCCCAGCTCTTTGAGCCTTTCCTCATAAGGGAGGTGCTCCAATCCCTTAATCATCTTAGTTGCCCTATATTGGACTTGCTGGCCCATGGAAAGTTTGCTATCCACCAGGACTCCCAGACCCTTCTCCTCAGCAGTGCTTTCCAGAAGATCCACCCCTAACCTATATCGGAGCCTGGGGTTCTTCCTCCCCAGATGCAGGACCCTACATTTGCCCTTGTTGAACTTCATTAGGTTCTTCTCTGCCTCAAGGCAGAGAAGGCATGACCTGGGACAGAACTGTGAGTACATATTCTCCTGCATTTGACCCTCCACTGTGGGATCTCCCCGAGGCTGATGAGCTAGCAGAAAGGTGGGTTGCCTGACATATGGCTGTGAAGGCAGCGCTGTGTCCCTGCCACTCACATCTGGCCTGCATCCGTCCCTGCCCTCAGCAGAGGAAACAAGCAGAACATCTAATCCAATCACTTCTGGACAGGGGTCATGGCTGAAGCACATTATCAAGACAAGCCTGCACCACTGCTACTCGGAAAGCATTGCTTTTTGAGCTCTAAGAAATAAAAGGAGGAAACACAGGATGATAGAGGAGGTGAGAACAGTCACTACAATATTACTTGTAATTCTTTGCTTCCCAGATCCTGAAAAACAAAGCCATTTTAAATATCCAGTTCGTTCCTTTTTTTATGCGTTTCCTCCATTTCACTGAATGGAAAGCACTTTCATTTATGGACTTGTGTGTACTGGAATGAATTAGGACAAATCTTCTATTGATTTTAAGATTCAGAATAGCTTATACACCATCAGAATGTCGGGAGGCATTTAGTTAATGTCCTTTTCGGTGCAGCAGTTTGATTTAATCAGCATGAAGTCTGCCCACACGTAAATGCAGTTGGTGACCCCTGAAGCACGGAGCCAAACACTGATAGCCTGACTCACTCCAGCGGGCAAGATTCAGAGCTCCCATAAAGACCAGGGAGCGGGACCTACCGATACAAAGCTTGAACCCAACTCATTGCCATAAATGGATTTATTCAGTTGAGGAAGGGAACCAGGATTTACTTTTGCCGCACGGACCCCGTCGTGAGAATACTTTTCACACACAGGTTTTCTTCTGGGTGAGAAGCCCCATTCAAGCCAGCATTGGCAGGACTGGACCCAGCTATTTACTCTCTACAGTTGGCATTGCCAGCATCAACATTTTTGTTTCAGCTCCGCATCAAAATTCATGTGGGTGTAAAGCTTTCCCAGACATAGAGCACGAGCACATGAGCCTCACCATTAATGAGGGAATCTATTAAGCTCTGCTGCACGGATGTGTGTGCAAGAGTGTGAGCACACGCACCAATTACAGCTTAAACTTTCCTTAAAAAATATTCCTTTGAGGCTGGAGTGTGTTATCCTTGCTCTTGGCTCAAAGGTGACTGAAGGAAATGATAGGAGCTGCTTCGGAGTCACAGGAGCCCGAAAGGAATGCGGTTCCTGCTGCACTCGCCCTGCTGGCTCAGCGCTCGTGAACTGGCAGGGGAGTGACATGAATGACAGTGCCCTCTCAGAAGTGCCCAGAGAAGGATTCTTATCAAACGCTATCTCCTGCCAGCTCTCATGAATGCTGCCAGCCTGCAACGATGGGGAGAAGGATTTGGCAGCAAGGCCTGAGGTTTTTCGAGATGAAATTAGGGGGAAGGGATGGAGACAGTGTCACCAGCTGGGAGCGGGCCACTGGTTTTTCCTGTATGAAAGATGGTATCCGGAAATTTGAGGGACGTATATTGGTGCACTTACCATGCTGGTAAGGCTGTGTGACAAGGTTTGTTTTTCCCCTTGGAGCGTCTCAGCGAGTTACTGTAGGAGCAACCGCCGCTGAGAAAGGAGGTGTAGAAAGAAGTCCTGAGGAAAGACCAGTGGGGGTGCATTAGGAACGGGTGCTGACGGGCAATGCACGGCAGACACAGGGGACCCTGTGCCTCTCACTCTTCAGAGGTGTCAGCATTTGACACATCCACTGGAAAGCGTGAACAAAGTGTTGGGGAGCTTGTTTCCTTTCTCTTTCACGCTCGAAGAGGTGTTTGTTAGGCGCATTTGGCTGCCAGGTAGCAATCCTGGGTTTGAAGGCATTTGCTCACAGCGCTAATGACACGATCAATTTTGCAACGTGCAAGTTTCATGTCAAGGCAAGGAGAGAAAGGTGTTATAACACCCAACAGAGTTCAGAAGCACCATGTTTGTTTTCCACCTCTACTTAGATCTTCTCCTACGGCCTGGGAGCTCCTACTCGGATATCCTGCTCCTAAGTGAAGGCAGTAAAACGAGTTCTGATTGCACCCCTCCTGTGAAAAGCTACTGACTCAATTTCCTCCCTTCCTACCCGAATTTCTCATGTCAGAGTTACATTAAGTCTTGTGCAGCTGCTTTCTTCCTTGACAAAGTCAGCTTCCTTTTGGGGAACAGAACAGCAAGGGACATCAACTACTGGAACTGCATGAGAAGGTGACACAAGCTGCAGAGGATGAGAAAGGACAGTGGATACTGGTCTTACATGGAGAGGGGCAAAAGAGGAAATGTGAGAGGAACAAAAGAAACCTCAAAGCTGTCACCATTTCCAGAAAGAGGGAAGAAAATTCCCAAAGAGATGTCTGATTCAACTTGAGGAAGTTGGCTTTGTTTGCAAGGACAGGATTTGGATGAGATGTGAGGACAGTGAGGAACTAGAAGAAAAGCAGATGCTGTAAAAGGAATGCAGAGCAATAGGTGATTTCAGCAGGAACATTTTGGGGAGGCTCAAGGTGGGCGGTTAGATGGAAGAGGGTGATGTATTTGGAGCAGGAATGAACTGAGCATGGAATAATGATCGTTAGGAAAGGAGGGAGCCAAGTCCTTAAAGTCTGAGGAATCAGAAATATCACTTCATACAAACTGGATATGAGAGAATCAAAAGTAAAATCTGGTGAGTCATCACGTTATGTGGGCAAGAGGAATGTTGGAGGTGTACACAAGCACATCTGGAATCGTGGAAAGAGGTATCAATGAAAAAAGTATCCCAGCTCCATTCTGTGATGTGGCTATTTTGTGATACTCCAGGCATCCTTGATGGTCACATCTCCTCCTCCTCCTCGCCCCATGTGGAATCTTCCCATTTTGCAGACCTCCACTGCCTGATCACGTCGGCAGCACGAGCGAGTACCGAGAAGCACACACCCGGGCTACTCTATTTCACTGTGCCACTAACAAGTGTCACTCTGTACCTTTTCTATGTCACAGTTTCTTTATGTTTATCTTCTTAGAGGTGTTACAAGAACAAATTAATTACTGTCCATAAAAATCTTTGATGAAGTTGCTATGGTGACGCAAATTATATTGAATTCCTATTATAGTCAAGCTGGAGTATGACTAAATGTCTTTCACAGAAAAGCAACAGTGGGTAAATCTTCACCAAACTCTTTGAAAATGGCTTTGAAATTATTAAATGGGCAGAGTTCTACTAGACTGGGCAAAACTAAGCTGCTCAGAAATGCATCGATACCCTTAGATTGCTATATACAGTCAGTGAGTTCTAGCCATGCAGCTGCTCTGGAGTTCTACGTTGCCAGAGGTACAAGAAATGAACCATATATATAGTCCTAAAATATACGGTTCTTTATTATTATATTTTATATATATGCCATGGACATGGGCATATGTCACAGCTAGCTACATTCGAGAATCCAAAGAGCTAGTGGTTTTTGTTTCCTACAGGCTATTCTTTTCTATATCTTACATCTCTAACTCAAACAGATGCTAAATTCCTGGGGCTAACAGCAAATTCACCTTTCTTTAAAAGCTGAGGAAAATACTATAACCCTTAACAGCAAATGAAACTATGGGGTCATGGGAAACATCTGAAATGGGTCATGGGAAACATCTGGATTGTAGCATGTTTCCAAATCATTTATACAACACTGAAAGTGTTTCCCAACCTTATTCAGGTGGCTTCACTGCCTCTGGCTTCCCTCCTTATTGCCTCCTTGCCCCATTTTAGAATCATAGAATCGTTCAGGTTGGAAGGAACCTTAAGGATCATCGCGTTCCAACCCCCCTGCCACAGGCAGGGACACCTCCCACCAGACCAGGTTGCTCAAAGCCCCATCCAGCCTGGCCTTGAACACCTCCAGGGATGGGGCATCCACAGCTTCCCTGGGCAACCTGTTCCAGTGCCTCACCACCCTTACAGTAAAGAATTTCTTCCTAATATGTCATCTAAATCTCCCCACTTCCAGTTTAAAACCGTTACCCCTCATCCTATCACTCCACTCCCCGATAAAGAGTGCCTCCCCATCTCTCCTGTACCCTTTAGGTCCTGGAAACGGCTCTAAGGTCTCCCTGGAGCCTTCTCTTCTCCAGGCTGAATAACCCCAACTCTCTCAGCCCGTCCTCTCAGCAGAGGGGCTCCAGCCCTCTGACCATTCTCCTGACCCTCCACTGGACTCACTCCAACAGGTCCACGTCCATCTCACCACTCCTTTCAGCAGTTCCATCGGCCCAGCCTTATTTAAAATTTTTTGCCCCTCCACAACTTTTCTTCATCTGCCCCCTTCACTTCCCAGATTGTACTTGCTGGGTTTTTTTGTTGCTGTTTCCAGATATGCTGGCAAATTCTTGATAATGAGCCTGCTCCGATTTATTAGCCTGCACTCTGTGCCTCACAACTTTTGTCCCCCAGAAGGGCTGGTTTCGCATAGGCCTGAAATTCAGCCAAAACACCTGTTTTAAATCTGAAGCTACATCCAATTAACAGTGCCCCCCCCACCACCACCACCTCAACCCACAGCTTTCCTAATCGTTTGCAACAGCATGAAGCGCAGAGGAAGGCAGGGATGCCAGCAGCGCTGTGAAGGCCACAGCACCCTGTAGGATTGCAGGCATTACAGCCTGGCAGGCACCACACAGGGCAGAAACGACAGTGTTGCAAGCAAGTGATATACATAATAAATTACAGAGGTCGTGCTGAGGCGAGGTTTTCAGCACTATACAATACACAGGGGGAGAAAGAGCCCCGTCAGCTTGTCTGTCCTTCCAGGGTAGCTGGATGCCAGTGAAACATTGACACTTTGGGGAGCTTGTGAATAAAAGACACAGCGTTTTCGCCGGAGCTGGACCCAGACTCAGGAAGAACTTTTCACAAGAGAAAAGAATGTTGTTTAGGTTTGTCACTTCGCTAAATATAGGACTCCTATCTTCGCCTTAGTTTCTCTTCAGATATGTACTCCTTTCTCCTTTCATTCTCAAGCACACCCAGGCACACAAACAAAAACAAGTGAGTCGTAAACTAATCAAACTTGTTTTCTTCAGGTTGGAAAAGAAAAGAGATAATATTTTGATTTCAATTTCCAAATCTTTGGGAGGTGCTCAGATATTATCTATCACAGTGCTCCGAGCTCCTCACTGCATTGGTGTCAAGTGGCTCCCAAGCAATTAAAAAGCAACAAACAGCTGCAAAAATAAGTTCTCCCATCACTTTACTCTCTCATTTCTGCTTATGAACAAAAATAACAAGCAGAATTCTTAACTGAGTGGGGTAAAACTATGAGATTTCTGTGCATACGAAGAGCTGTAAAAAGGCTAAATTTATTTTTGGTTTCGGACCTCTAAGACTGAGGTCACTTTTTGTCCCCTTAGGAATGAGATATTTTGTCCAAATCTGGTCTCAGTAACTCCTAGAGTCACAGGCTTCCTCTGTTTGGAGAGTTTCACTGTTTCTGGGGAAAGCAACGGGCATAATCAGAGAAGAACTGATGGAGACTAAATTACTTAGGCCGATTCCATGGAACTTCTCCAAAGAGCAACTTGAAGTGGGGTGTTGAAATCCTGGTCCTAGCTGAAGTTAGCATAAAAAATACCAGCAGAGTCAAAATGATTTGTATCTGTGATTTCCAGTATAATTTGGAAACAATACAGAAAGGTGATGTATTCACACCAATACATGTTGCTGTATCAACAGCCTATAGCAGTCTTGGTGTTTTCATGGTGCAAGGCTTTATGCTAAAGCTGTCTTATCTCAGGCTCCGCTGCCGTATATGTCAGTGATTTACTTCCCCAGCATGGATATTTGGGACTCCAGAAGCAGTTCAGAAGGAGCCAAGAAATACAAACACAACAGTATCTTCAAAGAGCCTGGCGTTACGAAGGAAGCAAGTTCTACATGTGCAAGGGCTCCTTCCACACGCACAGCAATGGCATTATTTGGGTTCAGCTTTCGCCAGATGTCCTTCCTTTGACACCGATTTTCCTTACGCATTATAAAGAGATAATCCTACTTATATATCCTGTCAAGCAGACAGAGCCGAGTATCATTTGTACACAGCTTCTGTTTAAGTTGCCTAATAAATATTTCAGTGGCTTCATGGATGAGGGACAATTCCAAGACGACTCATCAGGAGGCACTTCTGGGAGAGGAAGAACATTTGTCTGCTGGAATCCTGTGTTTTCGCTGTATTATTCGCTGCTGTGTGTTGGGGAAGGAGGAGAAGAGCCCTGTTGTAACAAGTAATGAAAGTTGTAGAGGAGAGCTGGGACTATCTGCAGCGCCTGCACTTTGGCAACGCACAGGAGGTAACGACTCCAGTCGCTGTTCACAGAATGGTTCGAGTTGGAAGGGACCTTAAAGATCATGGAGTCCCACCCCCCCTGCCATGGGCAGGGACACCTCCCACCAGAGCAGGTTGCTCCAAGCCCCATCCAGCCTGGCCTTGGATACTTCCAGGGATGGGGCATCCACAACTTCCCTGGGCAACCTGTTCCGGTGTCTCACCACCCTCACAGTAAAGAGTTTCTTCCTAATATCTAATCTAAATCTCCCCTCTTCCAATTTAAAACCATTACCCGTTGTCCTGTCATTGTTCCTCATTGTCCACCACTGCATCTGGGTCATACAGGCACCAGGCTTACAGAATGCATGTTAAGGAACAGGTAGCTAACGTTTATGAACAGAAGCTTTAAGTAACTTCGTACAAAATCCTAAAAAGCCAAGGACAGAGCCATCAACTAAGCCCAAGACCTCCGAGAAGCATTAGCTGAGTAGCAAAACAGTGGGAAGCCGATCATGAAAACACCCGAAACCTACCCCTTTTTCTTTTTTAATGCTCACCGCCATGTACATTTGAGAAACTTTTGGTAAGCTTTCAAATAGAAATAATTCCTGGTCAATTGGGAGGTGGGGTTGGGAGAGGGGGTTGGAAGTAGATGAAAGATGAAAGGGTCCCCTCCCAGACAAAACCCTTCTCTGATGTCAACTCTGAGGAGAGGCAGGAACCGCACAGCCCCGAACTCCTCACCGAGCAGCTTTTCCCTTCACACTTCCATCGTCTGAGGTGACACTCAGAAGGAGTATCTCCGAAAGAGTTTCTACAAAACTTTCCAAGCTGAGAAATAAAACCAAACCAAACCAAACCATCCTTCGGGGCCGGAGACACACTTGTTCCACCAGATCTTACACAGGGCTTAACCTCAGCAGCGGCCCACCACCCGCCAAGGGGAGGGGATGCCGCTCCTCCCTCAGGCACGGCCCAGCTTTGGCGGGCTGTCCCTGTCCCGCC
>VXAK01021984.1:68797-83686 GCA_013399435.1 Arenaria interpres
GCGCCGTCCCGCCGGGCTGCGCGGAGGAGGGGGAGGATCGCCCCGGCCTTGTCCCGGGGTCCTGTGGAGGGGAGTAGCCGCCGTGGGGCTGCCGCCTTTCCCGCCGGCCTCGGGGGGACGTGAAGCCTCCTCAGGCGCGGGGGGGCTGTGTGTGTTTCAGCATAGGACGTTCTCATGGCGTGGAGGGAGGCGGGGGTGGGGGGGGTAGGATCGGGGACGTGGCGATGGAGAGCTCGGGAGAGGCTGTTCAGCGTATCTGCCTTCCAAAAGAGGCCGTATTAGCTCTTCCCTGTGCACAGGGCCCTGGACAGTGTGAGCTCCTTAAGGACAGAACTTGCCCCATGCCCTTTCCTTGGAGAGAGGGAACCAAGAGGAGGAATGGGCTCTCATTTCCTTAGTAATTGATCTCATTTGTGTTTTGCTACGGCAGCACTCCCCCATTCTGTAGAGGAGGTGCAGGAGTTTCAAGCAGGAATAGCTGATCAGTTATCTTAATTCTTTCCCAGGTAGTCTACTAGACAAAAAAAATTATTGTTTCTCTATCATGCTTGTAACTATTCTATGTAGAAGAACATGTGAAATGAGTGCCTGGGGAGCTAATCTCTGTCAGTAAGGGCGTTTTTCTTAGTCTTATCCTTTCTAATCTTTCTCCTTCACTTGGAAAGACGGGCCTAAGAGGACTTCTTTATACCTTCAGTACCTGAGCTTAACATCCCATGCAGGGACTGGCCATTTTTCAGCTTCTATTAAAAATAGATCCAAGATGGGAAGAAAGGCTTAAAAGGTTTTCTATCAGCTCTGTTCCATCCAGGTGATTATAAAGAGAGTGATGAGCATTGAAGTTCATATTAGTGTGTCTTCCACTAAGCTGTAAGGTCACAGGACTGAGGATGTTCTTGGCTTGAATACCTGATTACCTTGCATCTATTTATTTTAGGCTTTTTAAGGATGCTTCTCCCCTCCTTCCCCCAATATATAAGGAAAGCTACTGGAAAGAGATGTGTGGCTATGCCTCCTGTATGTGTGCTATCTCCTTTCCTCCCACCCACATCTGTGAGGAGAAGGTTGGGTCTTCATGTGTCTTGAATTTGTGCCTTCTGAGTTGCTCTATATATGAGATAATTGTACCAGGATTAAATTATTTCTTCTTTCCACCACAATGTGTCTGACACTACAGGTTTAATAAATTCTTGTTCTGCAAGTACCTGAGAGGCTTGTGATCAATTTTTTTAGGGTAGTCCCAAACAGCTGCCTTAGTTTCTCTCTGGTATTCTCTCTTCTGTTTCATCTCTTGCCTGAAGACTGAGTAGTAACTGAGTAGCTTGGTTATTTTTGGTCAGCCCAGGGTGTCAGAAGGCTGAGGAAATCTTTGGGCTTTAAGTAACTTAGTCTCAGGTAGAGAAAACACCTTGACATATGGCTTATGTATGAAGTCGTGTTGTTACTGGATTTCACACAACAGAAGGGAGTCGTTCTGGAGTAAAACTTTGTCAGGTTTAGCCTGGAATAGTGCTAAAAGCACAGTTTCAGTAATAGGGCATTTAGCAGCTGAATTATTTCATGGTATAAGCTTTATGAAAAAGAACATCAGACTGACCAGACAACTGCTCTTCAGACTGGCGTGTGTATAAGGGGTGGTGGTCTGAACATGGCTTAGGGAACATCCTAATTGATGCCTGTGGGATGCTGCTGTAGGAGGGTGCTTGAACTTCCTTAGAAAGCTGTCTGGTAATTAATGCATGAGAAGCCCATTTCTGTCTTGCCCTTGTCTACTCTAGACCGTCAGAGGCCCCAGTTCCTGCCTCTTTCTCAGACAATTCTTTATCAGAGCAAAGCAATCGTATTTTTTTATTAGTTTTACTACTAGTCACTGTTTTTTTCCCCTAGTGTTTAAAATAGATCATGGGTAGATAAGCTTTGTACGCTGCCCCTAGTAAGTTTGTTGGGAGTCTCTGTTCCTGGCATCAGGAAATGACACACGGTTTTGTATTTTGAACATTTTTCTTTGTTGATACCGTTTATGGTTCTATGTTTAAAAATGAATGCTTTTTGCACCAGCTGCAACTGAAGCCCCACCTCTGAATTATTTGCACATATCTTCCTTTTACAACAAACAGTTTAACTACTGGATAAGGCCTATGAACTGACATCTTGCTGCAGCTGACAATTGAGATACCAGTCTTCATAGATGGCATGCTTCTTAAATATTTCTCTAATTAGTGTTTATTGTGATAATGACAGTTAAAAATTACTTTGTTAAAGGTTGTGTCCTGTACGAGTTGATAAACTGAGTCTTCTAATACAGTCCCAGAATGAAGTCTTGGGTTTGTAGCATTTTCTGGGACCATGACACATATTCTTGTTAATCTGGTGTCTGTATTGCTTGCACAGATCTCTCACTGTCCTGTTTCTGAAATTCTTTTTTCTATGAAGCTTGAGCCATCATGAACACATTTAAGTAGCTCAGCCTGACATTAACTCATACAAATGGAGGAAATCCAACATAGGTACCAGTGCATGGGATTATTCCTACCCTTATTTATCTTGCTCTCGACTGTCTATGGAGTTCCAAAACTGAAGTGCTCCCCATCCTACGTTTAGGTATTCCCTTTGTATTTCCCTCAGTGACCATTACCTTAATAATCGAAGAATGTAAAAAGGTGTTCTTATCCCATAATGATAAAAATCTAATCTACTCCAAAGAGCGTTCTTCCTCTCCTGTTACAAAGCTTAGTTCCTTGTTTGGTTTGAGGGAGAAAGAATTCTAATTCTAATTTAATGTGGACTATCCTGATGATAGGTAGCAACAATCATCTTGTGGTCACACACTTGCACTTGGGATATGCTTTTTCTTCTGTTCTGGAGGTGCACTTTTATAGCTGCGATAAAGATTCTCTGTTTTGTGATCTAGGTGCTGCTTTTGTAATGATGGATTACTTGTTTTACAGTCATCAGACAGGTTTAATAGCCTTGAAACCCTCAAAGCATAGTTCATGAAATTTCTTTTACAGAAAACCTAGTTTCACTAGGACTTTGTCCTAGTTTTCACACCTCTCTGAGCAGTGGTAGCTCAAAACTGGTTTGTGGGTTTAACTTGTCCGCTGTGATTTATGCAGTCCTTTCCTTTTAGCTTTTGGTTGCTGTGTTCGGTGCTGGATAGTGATGCACAGAACAAGCGCTTTAGGTTGTTTGAATGTAAATGCTGCTGGCAAACTTGTTGCCAGCTTTCCAGCTTTCACCTTTTTTTTTTTTTTTTTTTTTTTCCTTCTTCTCTTTTGGGGGGTGTGTTTGCTGNTCTAATGTGGGGAGTGTGTGTGCTGAGTAATTCAGACTAGGAAAATCAGAAGATACATAGTTAATGCAAAGTAGGGCGTTTCTCTGGGTCAGTTCAGTGAAACCACTGTAGCAGTGATACCTCAGCAGTATAACTGCACCCCGCAACAGGTACACAAAGGTTTTTAAAGCAGCTCTGATGTGAAACACATTTGGGGTTGGGTTTTGGAGTACGGCATAGTAACACTATCTGCTTGTAGTTAATGGAGGAACGCTCTTTAAAGGAGAATGTGGATGGATGGCTTGGAAGGAAGTTGCAATGCTGTGATTATCCATTCTTAACAGGAAATCTCTCTATAGTTATGCCAGAGCGTAACTTCCTTGACTTCTTATTATGAAGAAAAATCTGTATTTTAAAGGAAGATGGTAAACCAGTACCCTGCCCTGTGTTGTGTAGGTGTTTGTGAGCAGCTATGTAAGTGAAAGTAAACTTAATTAAGCTTGTTGGGAACTTATTTCCCAAGTTCCTAGTGTCAGCTGTTTTGGTTTTGTCTAGAGGCTACTACTAATACAAATAAAAGTCCAACTAAAGACTTGCTCTGTATGTGTGCTGGGGACAGTTTCTGTTTCCAAATGAGATGGTACAATACATGCAGAGAGTATATTGTAGAACTGAGGGACAAGGATCATTGCTTTTCCCTGTATCTTGTGAGACTTGTTGTAAAGCTGGGAAAAACTAGCCTTTTAAGCACTTGCCTGCCTTTACATACTAAAGTGTAACCGGGTTATTTGAGTGATGTGGTGAGTTAACTCCTGCTGTCTGTGGATACTACTGTGTTCTCCAGTAGAAATAGATTGTCTGTGTTCCTTTTATGGTACTGTAGTCCTTCACCAAATTCATGTAGTCTTTCTGGTTTTTGCAGGATTACCTGAAGTTTCTCATGGCGTTGCACCCCATTTTATAGTTGACTTAAGTTTCTGGAGACAGCCCTTTGTTATTTTTGCTTAGAACTGTTCTGTGTAACTGTAATTATTTTAAATAGAGATAATTGCATTATTGCAACTTTCTTTTGAAGTATTCATCTTTCTCGCTGAGTTCTTCCATGATTCCTTTATCATTTCGTCCTTAGCCAACTTTTCCTAACTTTTTACTGGAATTACTTTGGAATATTTGTGTCTTTTAGAGTTCGAGTACTACCATACTCCTCTAAACTGCCAGAGGGCCAATTTTCTACCACAGCTGCTCATTTGCAGAAAGAATAGCCATTTAGTTCTGCAGCTGTTGTTTTATTTTACTTAGCCCGAAGCAGTATTCTACTTTGGATGAAGTAAGAGGCAGGATCTAAGGAGGAGAAGCTGTAGGACACATGGAGTCAGCTTACTGGGAATCTTCATACTGCCATTGTTTCCCATCAGCTGTGGTTATTCAGGTGTCATGCAAATTGGGCTATAGCTCTAGTTGTGATCTTTTTTTATTTTTTTTTTTAATGGTGCTGTTATCTCTTATAAAAGTGATACTTGGAAGAGACATTCTTTTGTGGTTCAGCCTGTGACCTAATGATCTATTTTAGTCTTCACTTCCTAATCTTAAAATCAGTTTTTGATCTGTAGATGTGAAAGTTTTAAGCTGTTCCTAGTGACTTGGCTCACAAAGTAACACTAGTTTGCATAATAATACAAAAGAGATGACTTATCCAACATGGAATTTAAAGCTTCCCTTTTTTGTTTTGTGTATCTTGCCATATGGAAAGTACATGATTTAAAGGACATGATCCGTAAACCACTTATGATGGTAGAATGCTGGGAACGTTCACTTATAAAATGTTACTGACATCTTCCTTTCCCTGGAAAATGCAACACGTTTTCTGAAATAGAGACACCTTTTATATTTGAAAGCTTTTTTTTTTTTTTTACCAGCCTTTTTAAATTTCAGTTTCTCAAAATGTTTAAAATCTTGTCCCTTACTAATTCTCAAACATCAATTACTTCTTTAAAAATAGCCCACCGGTCTCCTAGTGGTTGGGTATGCACACTCATATTTTCTGTAAACTGTGCAGAAGCTGTTCCTCAGGCGTGTTAGAAGAAATCAGGTAAGTACTGTAAATGACTTGTTTATGAAATCTTGAAGTCCTGTAGTGGGACAGTTAGTAAACATTTCCAAATAGTCCGTAATACAAACTTAAAGCAGTAATCTCAAGTATGCATTCTTACTTCTGGGTATTTTAGCAAACTCTTCTGCTGCAGCAATGAAAACTTCCATTTGTGTCAGAGAACTGGGATTTTTGTACATCACTGTGTGAGTTTAACCATTGAGATTTCCTACTGGTTGAAGTCTTAGTGCTAGAAGTAGTCGTAACTTGGAGCTGAATGTTATCTTGCAAAGGCTTAGGTAGGAGAGATTTTATTAGTGATTACGTGTGCACCGGATTAGGAACAAACAAAGAAATAACTGACCAAAAAGCTGCAACCAAGTGGAAAGGAAAGAAACTGATGTTGATACAAAATTCTTGCCTTTGATGTTTTTCTTGCTCTTCTAGTCGTTTTCTCCTTTGTGAAATGTGATGGTGAGCAGGCAGAGTGTGAACTTCTATGAACTATGTATCCTTAAAGGAAGTAGAAATACTTTTGTACTTTGTATTTCACCCTTGGCTTTACAGTTAGTTATCAATTAGCCAGTAGCTTCTAAAGCTCAAAATAATGTTAGTGAATTCAGTGTTATTTTGTGGTACTCAAGTCTGAGTAATTATTACTCAAGTAATATGTGACAAATTGGGTATTGAGATTTGAGAAATTAGGGAACTAAGCTGTATTTAACAGTGTGAAAAAAACTTAATGAAGTTAAGCATTTCATAAAGACTTAACAAATACACTGGATTTTCCAATTGTGACAAAACATCTTCTGTGCTATTTTGCTAAAGGAGCTTTGTTAAAGTAATGCTTATCTGGATCCTTTGCGATATTAAGCATGAGTAAATTAGGATTTTGTAAGTTTTATCTCAAAGCAGAGGGTGTACAGTAACAAGATCTACACCAAAATTTAACTTGGGAGTGCTAATTCCTAGCATGAAGCATAAGAAAATGTACTGAAGTGATCAGTGGTGGCATAAAGGGAAATCTTGTGGTTTTATTTTAATTCATGTCATGACATATAAACGCTCTACAAAATAAAAAATACAAAGGGTGTGTTCTGTATTCATTCTGAGCTCTCCTACATAATTTCCTTCAGACCTATGTTGATTTACTGAGGAAGAGCTCTCTGCATCAACCCCTTCTTTTTTTCCTTTCTCTTGAAAAGACACTTTTGAAATCTTCATTTAATGTTCTTTATTGCTTCCTCCCAAGCAAGCCGTCCTTCAGTCACAACATCCGTATGCTCCAACAGAGCTGATTCTTTTGCTTATGCAGGAAGTGATAAGTTCGTAGGGGTTGAAACTGCTCTGGTATTTTACTTATTTACTCTAAACATGGTACTTGTGGTAGCATGGAGCTGGGTTGCCAACTGTGTAGGATGACATCAACAAAGTATCTCTATTGTCTATAACCTTGGTCTGTTTTTAATAGTTTAATTTGAAGCACAAATTCTGAATCCTTAATAACGTTGTTTCCTAGTCAAATATTTAGTGTATCAAAAAGTTTGTCCACCTTAGCAGCTTGTAAAAACTGATTTTTATTTTTTTTATCCTTTTAAAAAAGCTGACAATGAAATCCATATCATTCTTCAATTAGTTTTGTTCAGTCCCCCCGTCCCCCCCCCCAGACCAACCCAAGCCAAACCCAAGCCACTGGTATTCAGCAGCATGGCATAAGTATCTAAAGTTACAATAATTAACTGGATTTTGAGACCCAGAATGGGTAACATTCAGTTTTAAGCTAAACTCAGGTTACAAACAGAAGTAAACGTGTTTTAAATATTTATTTTTAATATTTTTAGATGTCTCTTTGCCTTTAACGTGGCAGTGAATCCACTGAGAGCAACTCTGTCCTTTGTTGCTCTATCTGCCCGATCAGAAGGTTGGGTGTCTTGGCTATCAAAAGGTGGAAGTGGGTGACTTCATGTTCTTTGGCGTTCTGATGTGCTGCTCGTAACTTGTTTTGCTGTTGGCGGTTTGGATTCCTCTGGGGTGGGTAATGAGTTGTAATAGGATACGGTGATGTTTCTGTACCTGTCTCTTGCTGTTCAGGTGTGTTCTTTTTGTTTTGGGTTTAGTTTTGTTCTCTAGTGCTGTGTCCCTCTTCCCCCCCTTCTCCCTATATGTTCAGAAATCGCATCAGTGTTTTACCTACATTTGTTTGCAATCGCACTTGATTTATTTGCCTGATATCTCTGCTCTTGCTGACAAATGGGTCGATATTTAATTGCAAATCGGGTCACACTGGAATTTGTTTTATCCCCTTCTCCTCCCTGCCCCCCAGTATTGCCATCGTAGTTGCAGCCATCATTGTGGCCTATTTCAAACTTTATAAATTTCTCTGATCTGCAACTCTGTATTCTTGACCTGACCCCTTTTTTTTGATATGAAATGTTAAAAGTTGTTTGAGCTATTGTGATGGTTTGGTTGCCATACTGAGAATGGTGGTGTAATTTGATTGGATTCACTCGTCAGTCCCTTTTTCTATTTGCTGGAAACCATTGGTGTTCATAATTCGGCAAATACGCTGGTAGGCAGAGATTAAAAATAACTTTCGTTTAAAAATCAATCTGTTCAGAATATTTACCTCATTACGTGTAGCAGCTACATACAGCTGTAGTTCACAAAGCAATTCTTCATTTCTATATTGATGTAAAGCTGGCCTCAGTCTATCTTACGAAATGCCTTCATCCTGTTCTTCTATCTTACAAGAAATAATTAAGTTTAATATTTACATGAGTGATTATGTCAGTTGGTAAGTTTTAGGGGTGAAATTCAGGTGTTTTACTTGCAATTACTTATTATTCATCGTAGGCCACAACTAATGCTGTTCAAGCCATGGTTGCAGTTAAATAGGAAAAATTGACTTTATGAACAATATCCTGTGTTCTTTTTTTTTTTTCTCTTGACTAACCAAGTTTATTTACTATTTAGAACTATACTGTAATCCTTAGGTAGATTTAAATTTTGAATTAATTCTCAGGGTGACAGTCCATGTCACTTTGCTTTCATTGATGTAGACGTGATCTAATTAGCTGTGTTTTATTCAAATTACCGAATCTAGATTTATTATCCTTTTAATAAAATTTTCTGTAATACATTAATAACCGGTGTTAAATTTAATAGGAGTTATTTCTCCCTGGAGTACTTGCGCTTCAGTCATGAGTGTCACAGTACAGCATTGCAGAATAAAATTTAAGTATGAAAAAATACACGTGAAGTGGATTTTAATCATAGGAATGAAAGAAGAGTCAATGGAAACCAAATATGAACGTTTTTGCATTCCTGGGCTGTAGTTATTTATAATCAGGATATGAAATGCATATTAAGTTGCTGCATTTGATTAGGTGTCTGATGGAAAAGCTCAGGATGCACAACTTTTAGCTGTGAGCTGTGGGAAATGCAGGGAGTAGCACACTGTGGTGTGCTTTGGGGGAAGATGGCGGTCAGAATCCAGACTTGTATTTTTAAGTTTCTGATGCTTAATAGGGAGCTAGCTCAAACTTTCTTCCAGATCTGTTCACTTGGAATGCTTTGCCACAACAGTAGCATCGTGAAGCCTATCAAATGTAATTAAAGCTAAACCATAAATTAAGTAAATTTCCTAGCAGATTACTTTGCATTAAAAATATCCGTGAAGTTTGTTTCGGTGCTGAATTTGGCATGTGAGTGGATGGAAATCCAGAGAAGCTTTTGTGTTAGTTCTCAGAGAGCAGGGAGCAGCACAGTGAGTTCAACCTCTGATCTTTGGAATTGCATTGTTACCAGTTTGAAGCTCTTACATTTCTAGGGGCTGATTTTCTCTTCTGTTGGTTTTTTGCTTTTTGTTTACGCGCAGTTATTTTATGAGGAGACTTTCTTCAGATTTAATTATCTGTAAGTAAAATACAGTGCATTAGAGGAGATTATTTTGTCCTTATTTTAAACTGTTAATGAGGAGCCTTTGTAGACAGGAATGTGGTCAGCCTCTTGGTATGTAGCGGGGCTGACACGGGATGTTATAACACCTAGTTTTGCTCCAGCTCCATATTCTTTTTAGCTCTCTGAGGTTTTAACCAGTGAACAAATCTTACTTTGAAGCAAATGGAATCACTATATTTTGCATCATTAGAACTTCTCTTTATGAAACAATTCCATTTTCAAGATAGAATCTGGCTGAAGTCATCTTTCTTTTACTGAGGACCAAAAGGCAGACGATATTTACTTCTGCTCTTGGCTTTAGTTTATCTTAGAGGCTGTTTGTGATAGGGATGTGTCTTTGTGCATGGTAAATAGAGAAATTCCTGTCTGAAAGCTGTGGGATACAGAGGAGATTTTCTGCGTACGACTTCCCCTACTCGTCTAGTTTCAAACTTAAGGGTTTGAAGCTCTATGTTTGTTCTAAAACTTCTTGCAACTCGGTAACCACATGGTCACTAAGAAAGTGCTCACGAAAGGCCCTTAAAACTGGGGGATGAGCTGAAGAGCTGATGAGGATTTACGGAACTCAGATGTACCTGTAAGAGGCTGGGTTCCCCTTTGTAAGGTCCTTTGCTTTGTCTACTGAAAATAAGTAAAGCTCAATCTATGATGCTGAAAAAATACAGTATCATTTTTCACTCTCCACGTTCAGTGAAGACCATTCTTGCTCCACCCTGACTGGTATCACGGTATATTTTAAAACTTTAATTCTGAGCAGCTTTAATGTGGGCTGTAAAGGATGGTTTTGATCCTTCAGCTGTTGTGCCCTTATAAAAGGGTGCTGGCCAAGTGTGCGTTGAAGCTGTACTTGGGATGAGCCAGGATGAGTTTTGTTTGCTCAGGGAGCTCCAAATATCTCATGGGAGATGTTAGTCTAAATTGAAGAAGGAAGTAAAAGCTAAATTAGGCAGGCATTTCCAACATTTCTATTAATAGCGTGGAGGATTTTAGCTGTGCCTTTACTTTGACTGCATCCCTTCATGGGAGAGCTGTGCACATGAGTGTCTACTGAAACAGTTTTGTGAAGATCCCTGTGTTTTGATGGGAGAGAGATGATTTTTAAATTATTTTTTTTTCTTTGAGCTCTGCTGCTGTTTTCTCCAGTTTGCTAACAGTTCATGTCAAAATCTGGTCCTTCATTGGCTGAAAGAAAAGGTATGAAAGTGGCCATCAGTAACAAATATACCTTAACGAGATCACCTGCTTTAAATGCGAAATATGAAATATGGAGTTGATGGAGCTTGCATTAAAATGCCTGAAAGAAGTACTCTAGATCCATGTAGCTTGAATTTTAGTTGCTTTAAAAAATGGTAACTGAGAAAGTAGTGACACTTTTTAAACCAAAATTACTAGCATTTTGCACATCATCAAATATGTTAGCATGGAAGGAGGTGCTTCAGGCTTCTTGTTATGCCTTTCTCCTGGGAAAAATGAAGATTAGTCCCACTGAGAAGTAGACAGAAATGCTGCATAGATGGCTGGCATGTAGATGGCCTTTCACATGAAGAAATCGCTTGTGAGATCTAGGGGAAGGAGCAAGGAATAGAAGAAAAGGAACACAATTTCACAATTTCATGTCTAGAATTCATTTCAAGACTTTATACTGTCATCTCAGTCCCCTTGATTTGTTCCAAAACTGACTATTTTTCTTCCAGTTTTTCAGCATAGAGAAAGAAAAAATCTCTCACTTTCTGCAAAACTGTGTTTTCAGACTGTTTTGTATAACATTGGGGAGTACAAAACGTAGCCTGTTTGATCTCTGAGATATGAACCCAGATACCCAATTGTGTAAACCCATGCTGTCTTGGGTAATTTTTTTTTTTGCCAGTTGCTTTTAGGAGAAGGTTAGGCTTTGATTTTCATTGAATGATAAATATTTGATGTTTGAGGATTGCTGCTTTGCACATTAATTTTTCTTTTTTACTTTTAAAAAAAAAAAGCATTGCACAATTTAATAGGCAAATAATTTAAATTGTTTTCCTCCTTGGTATGTTAACTGAGATTTGGTAAAGAAAGCTTTGCAGAAAGCTTTGGGCAAGTGTGTTTTTTGCCTCTTATTGTCAGTGAAATCATGAAATCTGTATTATTTTTTTTGTAGCTTACTGCACTGTGATTTTCTTGACTTTGCCTTATTTTCCCCTTTTTTCACTTTTGTTAGGTTGCTACTTATGCCATGGTTTATAAGCTCTTAAATCAGAGCTACAGTTTTAGTTTAAGAACTGTTAAGCTCCATTTAGTCAGCTAAATCAGTAAGTGATGTATTATATTATTTACACTGTAAAACAGTAAGGTATTTCCTGAGAGATCAACAGAAAAGGAAGATATACAGATTTCTCCACGCAAAATAGGAGACATTTCATAGCTGGACTGGAGTGTCATGTGTGTAAAATTTATTCACAGTAAGAATCTGGGCTGAAGCCTGTTATCTGAGGCGTGCTGCTCCAGTAGGTGAGCATTGTGCTATTTATAAGGAAAAACACATAATACTATTTATTACAAGACAGTGCTAATTTAAAAAAAAAAAATCTAAGTCATTGGGACTTCTGTTTCTAATATGCCAGAAAATGCATCACTTTTAGTAAGTTTATGTACTGGGCTTCCGGTACTTCCTATATTAAAATGAACCCAAATTACTTAAAGTTGTATTTGCAGCTTTATGATGCTATGTTTTAATAGTCACACCATTTTAGGATATGGCTTAAACTACTTCGGTGTTAGGTGTGAAAGTTTCTCAGATTTTCCCCTTAATCAGGTTAAACTCTTGATTTTGCTGCTCTGTTTAAGTATATGAAAAGCAGTTAAATATGGGATGTCAGGTTTTTTTAACCAATATACTGCAGGGGCAAAAGGACCTATATTAGATGCTATTGCACCATTATAATCTTTGGACAGTAACAGCTTATTTTGTACAACATACTGGCATGAACTCCTGACCAAAGAAGGCGAATTTCCACAAAATGGTATGTCTGGGTTGTGTTTTTTTCCCAGTAATTAACTAGACAACCCTTTATTGTAGTTGAAGCTGTAGAGGATAGTATCTGCCAAGAAATATGTCCTGCCATGCATTTAAATGCTTTTACAATGCACAGATTTAATTACATTGAATTTATTGTACTATATAATTTCCGGTTTGCTGAGGACACCAGTGCACTTAGTGTGCTGCAGGCATTGCATGGTCTGGGAGGCTGCACAGTAGAAGATGTGTTTTGGCATGAGTGCTTTCCAGAAACTGGGAAGCCTTTTTGACTGGAGAAGGCCATAGTCTGACCAAAACCTTTGCTGCGTGGAGGTAACAGGACAAGAGGAAATGGGCACAAACTTGAACATATGAAGTTCTTCCTCATGTTTAGATGGAACTTCTTCACCTTGAGGGTGGCAGAGCCCTGGAACAGGCTGCCCAGAGAGGTGGTGGAGTCTCTGTCTCTGGAGACGTTCAAAACCCCCCGGTCATGTTCTTCTGCAACCTACTCTAGGTGGAGCTGCTTAGGCAGGGGGGTTGGACTAGATGATTTCCAGAGGTCCCTTCCAACCCCATATCATTCTGTGATTCTGTGAGGTGGATAAACACATCTTCAGCTTCAGTGCTGATGGAGGAAGGCAAATACAGAGGCATAACTCCTTTAACTCAAATACATGTTTCCTGACAACTCCCAAAGGCATTCAGGTGAAATGGGCTATTCTTGCTCTGAAATAGATTCTATTTGGAAGGAAACTTAATTTCCAAAGTCTTTTTTAAAAAGGGAGAGAATAACAGATACCCCAAACAACTTTGCTAGAGCGAGTAGGACTTTTGAGCTAGTGAAATGAGACAAGTATTAAAGTAGGAAAAACTCCGATCAGATGGGGTTGGGTTGTTTTATCTTTGTTTTTGTCTACTAAACTGTCAAATTAAAGATGCAGCACTGCCATTCAAAGGGGGGAAAAAACGTGAATTACATGTGTGTGATTAGTTCTAAAATAACAAAAGATGAGGAGTGTTTTGTGGTTGGAAAATCTGTTCAGTGAGATGTGGCAGGAGGTCAGGCTGGTGGTGGTTTTGGATTCACTATGCTATAGAGGGATGGTACACAACCAGTACAATATTACTCTCTGCATCTTTTAGAATAAAGTGATGTGGAAGTTAAACATCTAAACCACCTAAATTGTGGATACTTTGTATATTTAGAAGATAGGTATATTTAGATTTAGAAAGTGTGCTAGAGGTGTTTACTGACAAAATATGCTGTGTGTGAAGTCGGGTGTTTTCTCTTTGTTTTTCTGTAATGCAGGATTGAGGAAGGCGCAGATGTTGGAAGGTGGCCGAGGTCCTTCGGCTGCCTTTGGGTATCCTTTTTAACAGGTTTGATCCGAATCCCATATGGACCAGGTGAGCCCTGGAACTGGAAGCTTTGAAGAGAGACCATTGAGCTTGATCACAAATGGTGACATCAACGACTGTGGGACTTACTCCCGCAAATGGACACCAGGAGTTTTTTGCAGGATTGAGGAGGGTTTGATATTGAAGTAAACCCTAGTTATGTTAAAGGCCCACCTTCTTGGGGGAAAAAAAAAGTCGTCTTGCTGCAAAACAGCTGTAGAGTTGTGCTTATTGAGGTTCTTTTGTTCTGCAGTGTCTGCTGCTGACAAAAATGGTTTCTCTGTTTCGGTAGGCCAGGCTATGATGATGTTACTGCACCACTGCTGGGAAGGTGCCAGGTAAGGGCAAGTGCTTTGCATGAGGCTAGGAGGTATCCGAGAGCAGTCTGCAAGGATTAGTTGCTTACTATTGACAGTACAACAGCAGCTTGTCCATGTGTTTCACAAGTCTTATTTTTAACTTTTATTGTTTGGAGGTGTAATAGCTGCGGAGTACTTAGAGAATAAGTTCCTTTGGAGCAGAAGGGAAGGGCTATAAGTGCATACTATAACCAAAAATTTACAGTGTGCAAAGGCAGATGGCTCGAGCACTGTTCTTGTCAGGGAGAAAGATACAGAGAACAGCACGATGACATACTCAACGTGTACTTGGTGATGAAGAGACCTGAGGGTTAATATCTTTAGCATCACGTACTGATCTCTCTCAACTATCTGTAAACCGTCATGTGCCTTCTTCATTTACCTTAAAGTAATATCATGGGGTAAACTCGCATGTATGCAGACTGTTGGCTTGAAATAGCTTCCTGTTTGCAGTAGGAGATAGAAGAGTTAAAGCTGTAGAATTTTCAAAGTAATTAGTCCTCATCAAAATAGAAATGTTCCACCTAATGCAATTTATTGTGCTTCCATCCATCCACACTATAAACATTATATTGGATATTTAAATATTTATTATAATATTTAATATAGTAATCTAATAATATACTCTAATATCCTAAATGTAAATATTTATTTCAATATTGAATCAAATGGCTGTCATTCAAAATCATAGAATCATAGAATCATCTGGGGCGGAAGGGACCTTCAAGGTCATCTAGTCTGACCCCCCTGCAGTCAGCAGGGACACCCCCAACTAGACCAGGTTGCCCAGGGCCTCATCGAGCCTCACCTT
>VXAK01021984.1:83801-139432 GCA_013399435.1 Arenaria interpres
TTGATGCAGCCCAGGATGTGAGTGGCCTTCTGGGCTGCAAGTGCCCACTGCCTGCTCGTGTCCAGCTTCTCATCCCTCACCACCTCCAAGTCCCTTTCCTCAGGGCTGCTTTCTAATACCTCACTCCCAGTCTGTACTGATGGTGAGGATTATTCCGGCCCAGCTGCCAAAGCCTAATCAAAGCCTGCCCAGCTACCTGTCCGAATGTATTCTCAAACAGCGCTTCTCATACAGAACCCTTAAGGTATGTACCTGCTTTCTAACTAATCAGACCCTAAAGAAGTGGATGCATCCTCCAGTATTTGCAGTTATGTGCTCTGAAAATACTGACTGAACGTTGAACAAATAGCTATTCGTAATTGTATTCGTGAATGCGCTGAAACTAGCATATGATCAGTGCAAAAGAGTATTTGCGTCTTCTCCCTCTTAAATACTCAGGTTGAATATACTGCTTATTCAAGAATTGTCATGTTAGTTGGCCGATACAGGCATTTTTCATCTTGTAATCAAGAATCACCTTAAGAATATGATTCATAGGCTCATTATTAAGCATGTTTGTAAAGATAGGATCAAGGCTCTAAGTTTACAGATATTTTTTTCAGTGGGAATAATGTGCTAGCCTGCGTGTGGGAGCTAATACTTATTTTGGACTAGATTTCCTGATAAAATGCTTTAAAGAGGTGCTGTAGGAATTGAATGTAGAGCAAAAGTGTTCAGTGGTTTTAGCACGTCTTGCATATTTTTCAGCCTTAGAGTGCTGAAGCAGTAGCTGATGTCTTGTTTAAAGGAAGAACTTAAAGTCTTAAGAGTAAAGCAGTATTGATAAAACTTGGAACTTTGCAAGGATAACGCTTTAGCAGAAGAAAAAGACTTGGATATCTGAAAAGCTGTCACATTACTTAAATCTAGAGGGGGAGAAAAATCTTACCTGTACAAATAATCTTATGCATCCATCTCTTTATATGAAATACAGGCAATTAGAAGTTCAGAAACTTCTTGAAAATTACAAACAACATATAAATGGCGTGCAGGAAGGAAAGTTTGGCCACAGTATTTGATAGAAATTTTTTTTTTTGCTTGACACACGCACATTTAAATGTGTTAAACTTGGTATAGATGTTTCAGTTAAATAATAGTATTGCGTGTGGGAGATTAAAAGACCTCAAAAATCCAAACTGCTGCTGTGGTACGTAGGAGAGCAATGTTACCGCTTTGAAGTATGAAAGGATTCGGAATCGGGCTTTCTCATCCTCAACCAAAACAGTTCTAGTGAGCTTGAGCTGACAAACT
Source organism: Arenaria interpres (assembly GCA_013399435.1). Classification (NCBI taxonomy): domain Eukaryota; kingdom Metazoa; phylum Chordata; class Aves; order Charadriiformes; family Scolopacidae; genus Arenaria; species Arenaria interpres. The sequence continues at coordinate 85,092 of VXAK01021984.1, forward strand.
TCTACTGGTGTGGACATTAGCTGGGGATTGCTGTTCACATCTTGTTCCCAGTGTACCTGTGGACACCTCTACTTTGGACTTCTTAGCTTGCACTCATTAAGCATGACTTCACCATATATAAACAACATCACTGTATATGTATGCTTAAAAAACATTCTCTGTGTGTTGGATTTGTAATAAAAATGTCTATTTTTCTACTGAGAAGAGCTTATACCTTGCTTTTTAAAATGACATACTAAGAAAGCTGTGGTGAAAAAACAATACCAGCAAAAATCCCTAGTGGAGGTGTAGTTAACAAATAGAACAGTTCTGCAGAAAGATATGGAATCACTGATGGTTATTCATTTAAAGATTATTTTTTTGCCAGTGTGCTGCATCTACTCGAGAGATCCATTAGTTTATTTCATAATAATTAACTTAAACATGATGCTGAGATGGCTCAAATATTAACAGGCCTCTTTTCTTTAGGCTTCACAAGAGAGATAACTGTGACCAGGTATTTAGTACGTCTGTTCTTTACAGGAGGAAAGGAATGTGGTTTGGTTTTGTTTGGTTTTTTTTTTTCCCAGAAGGCTATGCTAAGGAACATTTATTTACATTAGTTGAACTCAAATTGGCAGGACCTGGTAAACATCTGAAATTTCTGATTCTGGCTTAAATAACCTCTTAAATTTTTAGTGGCTGGCTCTAAGAAAACATGAATACTGAAGAACAGCAGACAAAAAGGAATCGTAGGGAGAAGAGAGGACCTGGAAAATGAATCTTTAGAAAGATAACTAATATCTTTTAGATACTTTTGTATTGATTAACATTTTAATGTTAATTAAATTAAGATTTGGACAAAGGTAATTCTGTCCTATTACAACAGCTGATCCTGATGGATGCAGGTAACAAGTATAGTTTTTTGGTGTGTTTTTTTTCTGCTGACTCCTAAACTAAGTAGTGCATGGGAGAACTGTTCCAATATGGGCTCCTTGCATCACTTTGCTGTCAAATTGGAGGTTATTTAAAGTGAAGAACGTATCTGGTTCTAATGATGCTTTTTATTAATAACTGATATATTGGAATATACCACGTGTTAACAGAGAGTAGCGTTGTCCTGGGAATGTTTGCAGCTGCTCTTCAGACCAAGATTAGAAGACAAAGTTATGCTGGTAAATTGGAATAGTACGCTGTGAATGCTTGCAAGTGCAAGTTCTGAATGGGTAAGGGAGGTGTCAAAGTTGAGTATAAAAGGATTTTCTAAAAGTGTGGGAGCGCTACAAGAGGCTTTGGCTTGTTTCGTTTACGTTGTAAACCACTAATGTGAGGCTGCAGGAAAGATGGGCATCCTTCTGTATGTCTAAAGAAGAATATATTACGAAAAAGAAAGTTGTTTCCATTATATTTGATGGTGAGGAGCTTCATTATCCAGCTTGGGCCACTATATTATAAAATAAATTAATGAAACTGTAGAGAATCCAGAGAAGATCAGCTGAATTAAGAAGACTGGGTAGTTGGGAAATGTTGAAAGAAAAATAGTTATTTTATTAAGAAAGCAGATAACAGAGAATAGTGTTTTTTCCATTGTGCTGATGACTTATGCAGAGGGCAGATATTCATTCTCCACTCAGAAGGACAAGAAGTTCCTTTTTTTAGTTTGCACCAGAACATGGAGCTTCTGGGATATAAGATAGGTCTGAGGAAACTTAGAATTATGGCAGTGGGGAGTAACCACTGAAGGCCACGGCAGACATCTTTGGAGAACAGCAGATGACTGTAGTTGGACGGTGGCATAACATAATAGCTCATTGTTCCTGAAAGAGGTGGGACTTTTCCACTTCCCTTTTTCCTCTTATTCTTCTTACTTTTGAATGTCATCATCTCCTCTTCTGTAGTGGCTTTCGCCAGTTTTGGTCTTCTGTAAGCCATCTGTGATCTTGTGGGACTACTGAAAAAAAGAAAAACCAGAAACTACGCAGGGTTGTGTCCCCCTGTGTGTTGTCCCCTATCTTCCGACCACCACTGAAGTTGTTGTTTTTTTTCTTTTCTGAGAAACTAATATGGTTTGGAGAGAAGTACACCAGTGCTGGCACGGCATAAGCAGTGGAAGTGTGTGGTTGTTAGCAGGTAGAGACAGGAATGGGACCACCCTGTTTGGTGTCGGTGAACTGTCAGGGAAACATATCCTATGGGTAATTATGTCTAACATGAAGTGGAGAAATTACATGTTAACAGGTCCTTTCCAAACTTTATTGATTTCTGTGATGGGATAGTGGTTGAGATAGGCTGAACCTAAGCTATGAGGGGCTTTGAAACTCAAGTATCTGATGTTTGAAATAATATAAAGGACAGTTAGTTGAGGAACTCGGAAAGTGTAATTTGAGGCTCACTCTTGTTTACCCGTTGATGGTTCTCCTAGACAGTTTGTGTAACCATCCTGACCTGTTCTATGAATTTGTGTTGGTCTAAACAACTAACTCACATGATGTGTTTAAACTTGCATCAAGATTCAGGTGAATTCAGCTATGGTAGAGTAGAAATGTTGGGGGAACGAAGGAAGGAGTTAGATTGTAGCAGTGGCCACATAAGCCAGATCCATTACCTCCAAGTCTGTTCACTTGTGAGCTCGATAGCCTTTACCTTACCTAAAAAGGGAGAGGATCTCTATTCCCACCACCACTCAAGTTAAGTTTTTTGGTTTTTTTTTCTTTTCTGAGTCATAAAACTGAACAAAACAAGTTGTCACTGATACTGGTTCCACAATCAGATGTCTTTGAGAACTCCGTCCTTAGAGGGATCCAGACTCTGACGACCTGGAAGTTTAGTCCACACTCTGCATTAGCTGAGCGGAGCTTAGCAAACCTGGCTGGTCAAAATTGACCCGTTTCAGATGTGGGATCAGAGGAGATGATCTCCAGAGGTTCTGGCCATCACGAATTGTTTAATAACTCTGTGATCCCAAGTATGTATAACTTGATTTATTCTGCTATGATGATCTGGCAGTTCAGTTTCTTAAATTGAGCTTAACAGGATACCAGCAACTTTTCTTGTCTGACAGTGTAACGTGATGATGTTTGCAGGATGAAGGGAACAGCATAGAACTGTCACTTTTTCTGAGGAGAAATGTATCTGATTAGATGAGCAGATAAGAGGCAGGATGGTGGTGTTCTTATATTCAGTTTCTAAACTCCTCTAACTTGTTTATGTGCTGTCATGGTACACTTACGCTTGTGTCATTGTGCCTGTAACTGTTCCTGAATTAATGAGACAAATGTAACTGAAATTAGAGTGTTGTATTTACAATATGTGGCTGGAGCTGTTGAGACAACATTTAGCAGTATTTCAGTGTTACTGTTTAAAGTGTGATGGGGGTATTCAGAAAGCTGAAAGGTAAGAAATGATTTGGGAAGCAAAAGTCCTGGTATGTCTTGAGGAATTGATTCTGTAAAGGTAACTTAGACAGACTTCTTGTTTCCACAGTATTTGTAACTGTGGAGAACTTTGAATAATCATTATGGATGGTGGATCAAAATGGCGATTTGGCACCTATGTGGGAAAGAAGATGGAAAATAATAAAAAAAATATCAGTGTGACTGACTTTACCAATTGGTTTTTGAGTTGTGCTTCCCTTATTTTAAACTCTTTCTATTTTTTTCATGTATTGATGCTCTGTTTGCTGATGAGTTTCGGTAGACAATCCTGATGTTGCTTAGAGAAGTCTTCATTGAGGCAGTTGTCCAGCTGAACCTGTTTTTACCCTATTTTGCACAGAAAGTATCTTTAATCACTTTTTACAGTTCTCAAACATATGAAGTAAAGGTTAGTCAAAGAGTTGCTGTACAGTTAGAGATACCTGAGGCAATAATGCTGAGTTCACAGGGTTACTGGTAGAGATTTAAAGGAATTTGTAAGAAGTGCAATTAGAAATTGCAGTTTTCGGTAAGAGAGAGAACACGATAGTCTTATTTGAATTGGAACAAAAAGACAAGATGCAACTTGCTGAAATGAAAATATGAATTGTTGGCTGTACAACAAGTTATTCTACTTTATATTAAAGCTGCCTTCTGCCTTTTTTTATCCTGCTTATCTAATATAAATAAGATTAAATCACATTCCTTTTTAAACATGGAAAGCCCTGAACAGAGTAGGTCTGCTTGGATTTCTTTAACTCTTCCTTGAATTATTTCCGGAGTCAGTGTATCTAGCTCTTAGAATAAAGTTATATGCAGAGGAAGAGTTTTCTGAAATTTTTATTGTTGTTAAGGAAGCGTGTGGTGCAGATTTCTTTGTCCCCCCTCTTGCTGTGGCTTGAGTGAAGCCGGTGGGAAGTCCACTGTAGAAGACTCCTTCTAGTAAAGCAGTTGGATACAAAGGGGCTTATTCAGCAGAGAAACAAAACTAGATTTAGAACAAATATTGTTTATAGCATATTTTGTTTTAAACTGCAGATGTAGGTATTTTCTCGTACTTGTGAAAACATTGAAGTATCACTCAGTTTTCAAATACGTGCTGGTTATGATATTCTTTCTTCAGATGAAATGTCCTTTGTTGGCTCAGACAGAAATTGAACATCATTCTCTCTTTCTAGCATGATCACGTAGCTCTGCCATTTGGGGTTTCTTTGTTTTGGCACAGGCTTTGTTTGCAGTTACCAAGTGTACCTCTGAGGAAGAAATCAATTTAAAAAAATGTCAATTTTTCATGTTTGAATTCATGTTCAAAGCTACTTTGGTTATTGTTTTTAGACAGCTTATTTGGTTCTCTAATGAAAATTATCTGTTAACGTCCAGGAACTTTCTAATCCTATTTTCCATATTTAAATAAGGGTATAAATGGTGGAAGAGGTGGAAAATTATTTTATAAGTGTCCAAGATCCTTTCATGGCACAGCCAGATCCTCCAGTGTTTAAATATTAAAGAAGAGTACATGCTAAATGGACTATAAATGTTTTCAAGGGTTTTTTTTTTACAGTTCATAAACTTTTCAAATAAAACTGGTATGTGTTGTGAAGTAGTTTCTAGTTTTGGGGTTTGTTCTACATATTTTGTTGAAATCGAATAAGATTAGAATCAGAAATATCTTAAATGCTTGTTATCTTCATAATCAGCTTGTCAAAGTAAGTGGGGAAAAGATAACCAGTGTAATCTAAAATACTTGTCATCAGCACCCAGTTGATGCTTCTTGATACTTTATATTGGATATGAAAACAAGGAACTATCTTGACTTGTCTTCTATTCAAGGTGGGAAAAGGATCTGTTACGGGAATTTGAAGAAAACAATGCAACTAGGAAAAAAATCTATAATAGAGACATTAGATAATTCTGATCTTTCATGTTAAACATCATACAGACCACCCAGGCTACAGTGAAATTTTTAGTTCAGCAAATGACCATGGAAAACTTTGCAGGTGCCACAACTGGTGCCTAAGCTCAGTTTCTGCTTAATTTGAGAATTGCTGTCAAATGTTCCATTAACTTAACCAGTATCTCTTTGGTTGGGTATTTTTGTGTGTGTGTGTCCTATTTTCCCTACTGCAAAATAATTATCCTGTCCTGCTAGAGAGGAAAGATGTGGCCTGTGTGTGTGCCGGGCCAGAACCCGTGTTGGGACTATTTAAAATCAACATGGGTACACCGATTGTGTTAGCTGTTTTGAGGGGTTAATCAGGAAGTTAATCCCGAACCCATAAAATTTCTTTAGAAATAGTAAATTAAACTTTACCACTCATAACTATTCCTAATATAAAATCAAAGGAGGGAATTTTTTTGGTCTAGTGGCAAACTTCCTATAGGTATAAACCCTATTTGCTTCAGTTGGGCACAAATTCGCTGGCTTCTGATTTTTGAAATTGGTCACCAAGTTCTTAACAAAAGCTGTCAACATCAGCTGCTGCTACGCTGTGTGACACCGTGGGAAACGGTGCTGCCTCTACGAATGTTCTCATCCGCCCCTGGGTGATGCCTTACCTGTGGACCTGCGTAACAGATGTTTATATTCCACATTTGCATTTCAGTTGAGATGGCTGACCAAATGAGGGAACACATCACATTTATTGCTCTGTTCCAGTGATCTAATATTTGTGTAGAGCAAGAAATCTTAACATAAGAAAGTGAGTCCCTGACATAGTTGGAATGTGGTGTAATAACATGAATTGACATGTAGACAGCTAGAAAAGGGATCTGAACTTTGGTCTTGGCAGAGTGGACACCTATATCACTTTTTTGTTTGTTTCAGTTGTTAAGTGGAGACATCAAAATTTTCCCTGCTGCACATGATTTTCAGAAGTGTAATAAAAATGAAAGCGTTTCAGCTTTGAATGCTGCGTCTTACGGAGAAACTGTTCCCCTCAAGGGAAAAAAATAATCCTGTATCAATAGCTTTTTAAATCTTTAGCTCAAGCACTTTACTAAAATAATTTTGTATGGCCTTAAGTGAAAGGGGAATTGGTCATAAGCAAATGCAGACTCTTGAGTTATCTGAAGTATAGACACTGGCCCGTGTTCCACCATTAGTGATTAGCCACAAGTGTTCCCTCGTGGGAGTGGGTTGTCAATCACTGGCATGTTATCTCTTCAGTTTGAAAGCTAATCCATGGTCTAAATGGATTGTGTTCTATTGAATTCCTCTATGTGGACATAATTTCCTGAGAATAATTACTCAACTCATTCAAGAAAAGTTTTATATTTCCTTCTATATTTGAAAAAGAAAGGGCTTTGCTATGTGTTTTGGCTGCAGTTAGAAATGTAGATAAACTTGGTCTGATGCATACTTGGCTTATGCTTTGGATCCATCAATATGTATTTAAATTCTAATAAGAGTTTTTGGCTTTCATCCTCTTAAGAAAAGATGAAGTGTTAAGGCAAATGAGACCTTCCTGGCAACTTCAGAGAGTTTGTTGGGTAATTTCAGTTCTCCTCCTGGTTTGCTGAACTTCTGGTAGTTTGTATTTTGGAGTATTTAGTTTCTTACTATTCTGGAAGGGGAGGGCATTAAGAATTTTTTGTGAAAGCTTAAATTTGTCTGATTGTATGTGTCCCTTTTACTAGAGTATGTTGCTTGTCTGGGCATTGAATTGATCTGAAAAGTGTGTAGTCTAGTCAGAATGACCTTTAAGCTTTGACAATACGTTGTGGTACAGCAGAGATATATAATGTACACAGTTACCCAAACATAATGATACAAAGAAATTAGCTATTTCCTTAATTTAATAGGGTGGTACTTTGATTTATTTTTTTTTAAATATTATTAGAGAGCTATTCATATATAGGACTTGTTATTGGGCGTAGCTTTGTAAACGTGTTTGTGGAAGATCACAGAATAAATTGGAGACTCCTGTTGGACCTGGAGCTGAGAATGTGCCTGTTCTGAATATATAAGCTCAAGCTGTTTGCGTGTGGTTTACTTCATTAATCATCCATAGTCTCTTTTGTATGTTGATTTTATGTTGGCTTGGGAGAAATCAAATATTTGTTTAATGTGGTGAAGGTGTATATGCCTGTCTTTAATCATGCCTTGTCCTTCTAGGGTTTATTAGTTTCTGAAGTTAAAATAGCTTTAAGGCAAATTTTGCCCCTTTTATTGTTCCAGTGGCCATTTCCATATTGAACCTGACACCAAATCGCAATGCTGCATTGGTGACACTAATTTCTGGGATGGTGGGTGGATGTCAAACCCAGGCTTGACTCCTTTGAGGAGCTGTTCTGGGGGACGCTGAGGTTTTTATAACAGTAGGACCTCTAGCAGAGAGCAAAAAAAAAGATTCTGTCCAAGCAAAGCCACTCACGCGCTGGGTAGATCCAGTGTGAAAACTGGGTCCTTTAAACTGATCTGCTTATCTTGTGGAGCTCTTTTTTTTTTTTTTTAATAGCTTTTTTAAAAACAAGAATAAACTGGGATAATCTTTACAATACAAACTTCTTGAGTTTGTGGCAGGACCTGTGGCTTAGTTTATTTTCTTGTTGTACTTAGTCTAAATACTGTATATGAGCTGCTTCCCAGGATTGTACTATTTGTTTCCTAATCATTTTCCAGTCAACTTCATAAAACTGCAATATCCACATACACGTGTGAGTGAAGAGCAAAGTGCTCTTATTCTGGCTAAATTTAGTCTTAAAACAGGATCAAAAAAAATCTTCAATCTGGAAGAACTACGTATTACCATGTTTTTGCTTCACTTTTTTTTTTCCATCAACACAGGGGCAATGAGCTCCTTCATTGCAACTATCACTTGGAGGTGCTGTTCCAGAGATCACTCGTTCTGCTGTAGCTTCTCAACTTAAGACGACAGTATGTAGTCTAGAATAATTTCTGTTCTCAAGTAATTTCCACCTAAGTGTTTAAAAAAACTTATTTTGTAGCAGGTTGTCCTGGGCAAGCTCAGATGCTGAATCTCGCGCCGGAATCATCTTATATTCTTAGTTGTTTTAGCAAACGCGAATTCAGATTCAACAAGATGCAGGGAGTGGGCAGGTGACTTCCTGGGCAGAGCAGCTCAGCGCTTTCAAGCATTTTGTTGTTTAGCCAAAACTTATTGTATGAGGGGTTGATTTCATCTGAATTTCATGTCTCTGAGGGAATATGTAAGGGAATGTATATCTGCATCATCTGAATTTCATCTGTATCTGAGGGAATTGACTAACGGGAATGTCATTTACCTTACTCTCCCTTTATGATTTTGGTGGTTTGTTGGGGTTGGTTGGTTTGTGTTTTCTCTTTTTTTAATGAAGAATATAATATTTCAGAATCACAGAATGGTATGGGGTTGGAAGGGATCTCTGGAGATCTAGTCCAACCCCCCTGCCAAAGCAGGTCCACCCAGAGCAGGTTGCACAGGAGCTTGTCCAGGAGGGTTTTGAATGTCTCCAGAGATGGAGACTCCACCACCTCCCTGGGCAGCCTCTTCTAGGGCTCTGCCACCCTCAAGGTGAAGAAGTTCCTCCTCATGTTTAGGTGGAACTTCTTATGTTCAATTTTGTGCCTATTTCCTCTTGTCCTGTCCCTGGGCACCACTGAAAAAAGGCTGGCCCATCCTCTTGACACCCTCCCTTTAAGTACTTATAGGTGTTGATCAGAACTCCCCTCAGTCTTCTCCAGACTAAAAAGACCCAAGTCCCCCAACCTTTCCTCCTGAGAGAGGTACTCCAGGCCCCTAGTCAATATGTTTAACTCTTGGCACTGTGTGTGCCTGCTAATGTTGAATGATCAATATTTCAATTACCTGCTTACTGATGCGTTCTGTCTCACATTATAAAAAACAAAACACGTGTCTGCATGCTGGAGAATTTAACCAATTATGTGTTCACTCTAGATAGCATCTTTGATATGATAGATGAAAAAGCAACAATTAGCAAGGTGAGAATCTGTCACAGTTGCTTCAACTATTTTGGAGCAACTTGAGATGTGAGGCACAATTTCTGGCCTGGAAGGTCTGGTTCTGGTAAATATTTTCAGGTTGATACTTATGAATAGAAACATTGCTCAAAATAGAGAGAGATACAGCTAAACCATTGGAAATAATCAGTATGTGAAGTACATCGTTCTGGCTTGTGTTCAGTTTCCTGTTTAATTTACTGCAAATGATACAGTCTGAGTTAGTGAACCCCATTTTCAAGTCAAACTTTTATAATCTTACAGCAAATTAATACGGGTAAGATTGTGGAAAGAAATTCATAAAAATGTGTTCAGCTGAACCTGATGGTTCTTTTTGTGGGGGAGTAAACTAGTTTCTCAGGGCTTTGTCTTAGGAGGCTGCTCAGTGCAGAAGGAGGTTCTGCCCGAGGAGTTACGTCCTGGGCATGTGTTGAAAGCACAGATATTCTCTGGGACAAGAGATGTCCCAGAGATGTGGCTGATGCCTGTGATGTGTCATTGTGTGGCCTGACCATCTCCTGTTTGCTATGGGTCAAGAATCATATCATCACTTGCCATGGGCTGGCTGATCCCCATCTGCACGCCTGGTGTGGGGTAGATGCTGTACTTCAAATCAACATCTCAGCCTTTTAGTAGCTGCTTTGTGTATGTGATTGCTTCTTGTTTCTCGGTTGTGAATCTTCAGTCTTGCTGTAGTTTTACTGTACTTTTTGCCTTTATACTTCTCTGACCTAATAACTGTCAGTTGTGTGAAGCAACAAATCGTTTGTTCAGGCTTCGTTATGGGAAAGAACCAGTTGTAAAGACTGTAAATGTTGGGAGTACAAATATATCCTTTTTCTGAGCCAGAATATTACACAGTATTTTACTGCAGGTTTCGTACTAATTCACTTCAGCAGGATTAGGCAATAGAATCCCTTCGTACAGGTGCAGTTGCAAATCTTCAACGTTACTGAAATATCTGCAGACCAGACCGTTGTTACGATTCCTTGCAAAATCTTTCCGTTGTTGGAAAAAAGGCATAATCCCAAACAGAAATGAATTATGTGAAAGTCATGTAGTGGTAAAAAATGTAACTGTTATTAAAAAAAAAAGAGGTTTAGTTTATTTAAAAACAAACAACAACTCTTTTCTAGGAAAATCTAGTTTTGACATCTCTGCTGAAATGTGGTATGTGATTTAGTGTAGGTAGATAAGTAGAGTTTTTCAAAACATAAGTCTTCTCAATCTCAATTGATAATAACAACTATTATTATTGTATAGTTAATAATAGGTCTAAGGTTTTGAAATATTTAGAAATGTACTCCTGTTGGACTACTCTTTTAGACTTTAACTTATTTGCAAGTCAGTTCTCTGGTTTTGCCTGCCTCCATTTTCTCATTCTCTTTCCACAGACAGTACATGAAATTGTGAGGTTACTTTATATTGGAAGGGACCACAAAAGTTCCTCAAATCAACCTCCTGCTTAAACCATGTCAAGCGTTAAAAGATGTTGTTGCTTACGGGCTCTGGTGCCTGACCACTTTCATTGTGAAGGTTTTTTAATTTCTTCATCTGATAAGAATTTCCCTTGTTGCAGCACGTCTGTTGCCTCTCCTTCTTTCGCTGTGAACTTCTGAGAAACATCTGGCTGTGAAGATAGTGTATCTATTCCCCCTCCCTGCTTTTACCCTTCTGTTCTGCAGATGGAATAAACCCACCTGCTCCAACTGCTTCTTGTGCATTGTGTGCTCTAAACCGTGCCCATCCTGGTGGCCTTTCTTGGGGTTGTCTCCAGGTACATCCATGGTTGTGCTCTCTAAGGCTGATACAGCTCTCCCAGACAGCTGCAAGCTTAAAATTCTTGTTGCTAATTGCTGCCTTCTTTGAAACAACCATCAGTGTTTATTATTTAATATCTTTGTCTGTTTTCTAGTGGAGGTGTCCCTGCCCATGGCAGGGGGGTTGGAACTTGATCTCTAAGGTCCCTTCCAACTCTAACAATTCTATGGTTATGCTGTCTAATGCTTTGGAAGTTCTAGCAGCTTTCAGAGGTGGGAAGGTGGTTCATACTTCCCAGGAGGGTTTCTTCCAGCCGCGAGGTGCTGTGGGCATTAATGCAGACAGTCAACAGAGAGAATGACTTTTCGTTTCTGTGTTATTGACAGGGATAAGGATTCAATCCTGCTCCTTCTGTCCTATGACAAGAAATTAAAAGATGAAAGAGTCATCAGTTTCACCAAGGGTTATCCTCTTTCTTTCCTTGATATTTTTGTTTGTTTATATTATTTTTTCTTTTCTAAGGTTAAACCTTTTCCCCTTAGTGCCTTGCCCTTCGGTTAGATACCTGCCTGCTGTATTGCTCATCCCATACCCTGTAACTAGCAGTCTTGAGATATTGTTGCTTTGGGCACTTAAGTTTCAAAATACCTCGCTAGTATTTTCATAGGTGGGTGTGAGACGAGTTGTGTAAGGTGTAGGATGTGAAAATAATTATAGATTTGTTCCTCTCCCTAAATGAAGGGTATCTGTAGGAATAGGATAAATAAGCAAGAACGCTGTTTGTGACAGTCTTCCCGAACAGGGATGTGCGGTGTCTTCTGCTGTGTCTGTACTCTGCTGCTCACACTATGGTTAGAACAAAATTGCTCATCTCATTTGAGTTTAACTGTCCAAATATTTTTCTACCTAATTAGCACGAAGCTTTTAGGCAGATGTAACTTTTCTGAACTGTATGTGATGTGTAAGCACTTCAGGGTATTGGGATATACCAGATAATTAAACATCTGTGTTGTTCAACCTGCATTTTGTAGAGAAAGAAACTTCATGTTTTGCTAAACTTAGTCTGTAGTAACTGTGGTATTTCAGTGACTCTTTCCCTTGTTTTTATTTGCCAATTTGCTTCCTTGCATTCCAGGCTAGACTCGCCTGTGCTCTTCTGTTCTTGCCTGCGTTCTCTCCCAGTTGGCTACTAGTTCCCCTCCCTGATGTTCCTGCCCTCTCTCCCCCCAGCCCCCAGCTTCATTCATATGCTTTCCACGTAAACAATCATCAGTTCTGTGAGGGATGATTTTCTGCTGGGTTACAGAGCCTGTTTTCTTCTACGCACTGCAACAGATAGCAAAACAGGATTTGAAAGTCCAGTGGCATTTCAGAAAACATTTCTTCCAGCACAGAATATCATCTTGAGTAGATATAACTTTTTTAGTAATTTCAGATAGTGGCTTTTCAAGTGGCAGTTATTTCTTTGTTACTGTTGACTAGTTGGTAAATGTTGCATTTTAAGAATCAAAGTTCTCACTTTCTGATACACATTTGCACATTTTATGCTAAAATGTGTGACTTGACATCCAGTGATGCATGTGCCTTTATATTTAATGTGCGTTCCTGCCGGATAGCCCTGCACGAAACTGTTATTACTGAGGTGGGAAGACCTGAAGATCAAGCTTCAGGGCTTGGTTTTAATGATCCAGTTCAGAGTGTGTCTCTTGCTGAGTAATATCCTACCATTGTCTTAACAGCCCCAAATCATCATCCAATAATAGATAACCGTGACTTAAAAATGAGGTCATGAATGCCTGTAGTCATCATAGTTTTACTTGTAGATAAAGGAATGGCTAATCTCTCCATCTCATTACATTTTGAATGTGGAAATCATTTCCTGCTTGCTGCCTTTAATACTTAAACTTATAAATAGCAGCTTTTTCGGTTCTGACTGTGCTAGTTCTGAGTTTGTGATAGCTGTGTTTACCTGCTTCTCTGGCTGAAGGATGGTCCTCTCTTTCAGGGGTCCTGCATGATGAATGATTGTTCATAGCATATAAAACTGTCTTCACAGGTTAAACGTTTGCCTTCAGATTGAACAGATGTTTCTGGTTAGCCTTAGTAGCCCATAGGCAGGCAGGCACTGGGCTTACTCAAGTCTTGATCCTTCTTGAGCTATGGCTTCTAGCAGGGCTGGCAGATTCAGTGAAAATTACTATTTTATTTTCAGGGTGGAAATAGGAGTACCTTCCAGAGAAAGGCAAAGAAGCTGGTGAGGGGTCTGGAGAACAAGTCTTAAGAGAGGCTGGGGGAGCTGGGGTTGTTCAGCCTGGAGAAGAGGAGGCTGAGGGGAGACCTTCTTGCTCTCTACAACTCCCTGAAAGGAGGGTGTAGCCAGGGGAAGTTGGTCTCTTCTCCCAAGTCACAGGCGATAGGACAAGAAGAAATGGTGTCAAGTTGTGCCAGGGGAGGTTCAGATTGGATATTAGGAAAATTTTTTACATGGAAAGGGTTATTAAGCATTGGGATGGGCTGCCCAGGGAAGTGGTTGAGGCACCATCCCTGGAGGTATTCAAAAGACAGGTTGACATGGTGCTGGGGGACATGGCTTAGTGACGGTTTTTTTGTCAGAGTTAGGTTGGTGGTTGGACTTAGATGATCTTGAAGGTTCCTTCCAACCTAGACGATTCTATGATTCTGTGTCATCAGTACTATGTTGCATTAAGTGAAGGTTCATATGCAGTGGTAGCGAGCTGCATTATATCACATATAGTTGCCTCTGCTGTATTTGTCACTATAGCATCATGATCTTAAGTCATCGCTTCCTTCACTGGCATTTGGAAATAAATTACAGGACTATTACATATTACTATATCAGTTGCATTGTAGGTATGGCTCCTTGTGGTTACACAGTTGTGAGAGTAGCAAATCTAGAAGAAAGATAGAGAGGGTAACTTGCCAAACGACTATCTGAAGAGTCTCTAGATCTTGTCTAATAGAAGTCCAGGTTGAACAAGAGTTGGATCCATCTTTTCAGTTACCAACCCACTTTTTTTTAACAAAATTCACCTGGCAGCTTCTGGTGTTGTAGCTAGAGGCTCATTTTTTCACTTAACATTTCCTCTGCCCTTTTGAAGGTGTTGATTGCTTTGTATCAAGACTAAGCAGTGTTTGAATTTTTTATTACTCACACTGAGCCAATGTCTAGAAGGACTTACTGGTCCATTAATAGGCTAGAAATCTGAGGTTACAGTTAATTCCAGTCATAATCTTCCAGTAAAGCTTGATTAAATAGCAGCATGTAAGAATTATTTTGCTATTTAATGCTTTAGATGTTTGAAAGCTGGGAGTTGTTAGTCAGAGATAGTGTAAGTCATTATGGTACTTCTATTCCAGGACCTTCTAAGGGAACTGTGAAAGCAATTGAGGACCTGGAATCTTGGCAGTGAGCAGAGTGGAGTTTGTATTACAGGGTTGTAGTGCTTTTCAAGAAATTATTTATTTTACTGGGAAGCCCCTTGGTTTTAATAGAAAATATTGCTGTGTAAAATGAGCGATTTATTTTTTTTTTATACATTATTGATCTTCTTTCACGGAACTCAGCATAATAACAAGAATTTCTATTTTGCAGACTTAATCCAGTGCACAAATGAGATGAATGTGAACATCCCACAACTGGCGGACAGTTTGTTTGAAAGAACGACCAACAGTAGCTGGGTAGTGGTCTTCAAATCTCTCATCACAACCCATCATCTAATGGTGTATGGAAATGAGGTAATACAAAAAATGCTTTGTCTGAGAACAGTTACAGCACTTCATTCCTAGAAATGTCAGCTAAATTCTTCCACTAATTATCTTTGTAACACAATCTTTATTTTTACCTTTTTGTGTCTACCTGCGTGAATGTAGGTCTCATATGTTTGTCTACTTAGTTTATTTCTACTTTAAAGTTTGTAATTTTAGAATCAAAAGTAAGTGTCTTGAATGCTGAAAGTACTTTTTTCTGTGGTGTTATTGTAACAGTAAAAAAACAAACAAAACCAACAGAAATTATCTGCAGTGGGATTCTGCATGCTGAAAGCAGAAGTGTTTTTAGGTTCATGTTCTAGCTAATCCACGTGGTTTCTTCTCCCAGATAACTTGGTTCTGAAACGGTTCCCCTATTGCAGAATGATATGGGGTTGGAAGGGACCTCTGGAGATCATCTAGTCCAACCCGCCTGTGAAAGCAGGTCTACTTAGAGCAGGTTGCACAGGAACATGCCCAGTGGGGTTTTGAACATCTCCAGAGAAGGAGACTCCACCACCTCTCTGGCCAGCCTGTTCCAGGGCTTGGCCACCCTCAAAGTGAAGAAGTTCCTCCTCATGTTTAGATGGAACTTCTTATGTTCAAGTTTGTGCCCGTTTCTTCTTGTCCCTGTCACCCCCTACCCTTTTGCAGTGAATACAAATATGTGCCTGTGAGCATCTGTTTAACACCAAATACTGTAGAATAATGAAACAAACAAAACCCCAATTAACAAAAAAAAGGAATAAGCTTGTTTTATTCCACAACTTTAATTCCTACGGGGACTTATTCTTCGCAATACCAAGCCAAGTGTAGCAGCAGCTTGAATTTTCTGTATTTAAAAAGTCAAAGCTATACTTCTAAGCGTTCTTAGAAAGTGTTTGTAAACATTCACTTTTACTGCAAACAGTCAGTGCAATGTAAGCTATCTGAATTTTGGAATGAAGAGGTATAGCTTGAGAAAATTACAAGTAAATTTTGTAAAGAGGAGAAAAATTTTTCATTTCAGATTGCATTCAGAGTTCTTACGGGTTGTGTAACTGTTTCCTCTTGTCTGGGTTGTGGTGGGGGTTAAGTTGTTGTGTGGTTTGGGGTTTTTGGGGGGTTGGTTGGTTTTGGTTGTGTTTGTTTTTTTTTTTTAAATACACTGGTTTCTCGTGCGGGTTAGCTGCACAGTATTTCTGGTCTTGGTCTATTCCTTGAAGCCACGTAAGCCACAAGAGGGCAAACTTCTCATGTTCACTTGAAGAATTATCACTGGGATAATTGACGCTTTCTAAAAGAGTCTGTACACTTCTGCTGTGCTTGCGTTTTCTCAGTCATACACATTTTAAACTCATACCAATACACTTCATAATAGTAAAAGGTATTTCATGGGACCACTTTCTGAAATGCTTTCCTTTTTAGGACTAAAACTGCCAAACAAATTTTACTTGCCAAGTATGTTACAGAAGTAACAAGGGTAAGATTGCTGCTCAAGATGAAACTTTTCACAGCTAGAAATAGTATTTGAACAATGAACATGGAAATCGAGTGGTTACGAAAGTGTCTAGAAATGTGTAGATAATTTATAAATTCCTTTTTTAAAAAAAAAAACACCACTACCACCACCCAAGAAGTGATTGGTCCTCCAGCTTTTGCTTAATTAATGTATAGCTAAGTAATGAGTGCCTTTACTCTTCTCCGGTCTTTTTCTGTATAACCTGTGTATTTATGCTAATGCAAATAATTCAGTTACATGTTACACTAATCAGAACTATTTTTTCCTCTGTCAAAATGTTATTTCAAGTGAACGATTGGTTTATTTTTGTAGCAGATCTCGATACAATGGTTCACAAGACAAAATTATTTGTCCTACTAGGTTAAGATGTGGTGCCAGTGATCTGAAATGTGCCTTTACAAGATGAAAATAGCATCATTCATTTTGTGAAACATAAGTTAGAATTATGGTGTAACTAATGAGATGTTTGGGTGTGATACTCAATGTTTTATGTGAATTCATATGTTTATTTAGCACTTTATTTATAAGCAAACTAACCTTTATATCAACTTATTTTCATATTTACTCCAAGCACTATTGCAATTGTATGCTGAGCAAAGATGCTTTTGCTAATTGCTAAAATGTAATCAACTTACAAGATTGAAGTTGAAACAATTGTGAGCTTGTAGAACGCGAACATATTTAGGGGCATTTTTTTCCAGAAGTTTCCAGTTCCATATTCTGTCTTAAAAGAAACAAAGTCTTTCAGACAGAGGCCGTCCTGCAATATCGGTGTGACAGATTTGTTCACAGATTTTTCCATAAAAAATAACTAGCTTCGTTTGAGAATTTGATCTGAGTTTTTGTAATAGTGGCCAGATTTGAAACCAGTCTTAAGTAATAAAAGCTGAATTTCATAGGTTGGATATGAGGAGTTTCTAGTACTGTTACCTCAGTTCCAGCTCATTCGTGTTATAGTTAAAGAATTCAAATTTTTCCTTTCGTCTAGCGTTTTATCCAGTATCTGGCGTCCAGAAACACATTGTTTAATTTGAGCAATTTCCTAGACAAAAGTGGATTGCAAGGTAAGGCATCTTTTTCATTCAAAGTTAGTAGTGTGCACTAAATGTAACTTGGTAACTCTAATGGACTGTGTCATTTAATAAGTAATTTTTTCTGTCTCTTTTACCCAAGATTACATTTCTTAGTTTAAAATGCTGCTGTGGCATGGCAGAAGCTGGAGAAATTTGTTGTATCTTTTAGGACAGGCGCTTAAATGCTTCTAACTTTCTTAGCGAAGCAGATCTGACTTCATATTCCTCCTATTTCTGAAGCGATTTATCTATTTGGAGAGATATATTTTGATTAGTAAGTTAAACTTCAGCAAATGTGTTATGTACATCAGATACAGCATGTCAGCGGGGCAAGATCTGTGGCTAAAAAATGACTTCTTGGGAAATTGTTTGAGGACCATTCCATCTATCTTTGAGACTAATTCTGTGGGCAAAGAAGTTTCTCTGTGGTTCAGACTTTCTAACTGAAATACCCTTCCCAGTTGTTACGCTGCAGTTTTGATCATACGTGTAGCTGCTGGTTTTGTGGGTTTGGTTTTTTTTCCTCCTGAGGTGGCTTCCTATTTTCTACTATAATTTGTATATCGCTGCTTCTAATTTTTGCCACAAGTGCACTAAAACAGGCACACAGAGTGTTCGCCTGGGCACAGAACCCTTCCCAGTGATAACCAAGGGTCTACCAAATTGCCTCATTTTATTCAGTCTTAACTTCCATGGCTTGGTATAGATTATGAACAGATCTTTTCTCATGGTCTTCTGTAGACTGCCAGTTATCAAAATATTTCCGATCACCACTGTATTTACATAGAAAAATTTCTGTCAAGTCTTAATGTTTCCTTCAATGCCTTTATTTTTTTCTATTTAGTTGTAAATTAGAAAGTGTGTTGTAGAGTTGATGCAAACATCTTTGTGAATGCATCTTGTAATTTTTTTGGTAGTAATCACAGTATGAGAGAAGTTGCATAAAATACTTTGGTTTGCTTTTGGAAGTAATTCCTTTAGGAAGTGAAATGTAGGCTTCTGTGTGGTTTAGGTCTTCTAGATATTTGTGGTATTGCCTGTTTGATTTACATGGTGAATACAATGATGCACGTAGTTCTTCATAACACAGATTAACTATACAAAATAAGGCAAAAATACGATGAAACTGTCTTGTGTAAATATCTTGCCTTTTATTTGGAGTAAGGTTCTTGTTCTTTTAACTGACTGGGTAAGTAATAACCTTCTGAAACTTGTTTTTTAGGCTATGACATGTCAACGTTTATCAGACGGTATAGCAGATATCTGAATGAAAAGGCAGTTTCCTATAGACAAGTGGCTTTTGACTTCACAAAAGTAAAAAGAGGGTAAGGACTGTATTTTTGGTTTGTTTATCTTGAGGTTTTGTCTTATGTCCTGTAATTCAAGTAGAAAATACCAATGTTGGCTCCTTAGTAGACTCAGTAGACAGTAGCATCTGCTTTTCTCTGTTGAATATTTCACATCATGCACAAAGCCTCAACTGCCCAGTTAGGCATATTCCTAATATATTTTTTTTTGCATCAGTTATTGTAATTTTGCTTCTTTATATTAAAGTATTAATGTTTAAAGAAATGAAAAATAATATATATCAAAGTATATATCAAAAAAAGTAGAAATTTGGACAAATCTTCCAAGATATATTATGAAGTTACTTTGTCTTAATGGACTCACAAAAATCTCAACCTAAAACTGCTGAATGAGTTACCATTAGGCAGCCCACTACTGCAGTTTTCTCACACTGGTGTTAAAAAGCTGAAATTGGCCCAAGAAGACTGTCCAAATCCCATATGCCTCTTTGCTAATACTGTACAGTTCACTTCATTTTGAAAAATGTGATGGTAAAGTATACAGGGAGTTTTTGGGTTCCTTTCACTGTTTCTGCTTTTAGAGATGGCTGGAATCCCCACAGCAGAAAACACTCAGCCTTTTCCTCCTACAGGATGTGTGCATGGTCAGGTGGCTGCAGATACACCAGAGAGTTACACAATTGCTTGATAATCAGGTGTTTTAGGCAAAATGAGTTGAATTATTTAGCTCAGAGCATCTGTGAGCCAGCAGGAATAACTGTTCTGGTGGCTGCAATCTCCCTTTTCAACCCTTCAGTGTTTCTCAAGGGCTGTGAGCCATGCCCTGCCACGTTAGCTTTGGGGCAGCTGCTGTTTTTGGAAGGAGGGAGACTTGTCTCACAGAAAAGAGTTGTATCTTGTCACTGAGGTGACTTAATCTCTTCCTCAGTTATTGCTTTTCCTGAATATTTTTGGTCTTTGTCCATTTAGTCTGGACAATTAATAAACAGCCAAATGCTGGTAGTCAGCTGCTAAAAGGAAGTGTCATGTAGTCTCAATAAGCTTTCTGAAAAAGCTTGAAAAATACATTGCCACATCTATTTATTCTTTTTTACTACTTTTAGTTGAAAAGAAAATCATCTAAACTGACATGAAACAATCAGTTTCCAATCAGTTGATTGGAAAAAGCGTAGATAAAAATTTGCTTCAGAAATAACCTTCAGAGTCCTTTTTGATGGCCTTGTTGCGTTGTAGCTCTGCTATATTTCTGAGCACTATCAGTTTCATCTCCTCAGGATAAAAATTGATCTTGGAGTCATATTTTGGCCATATAAAAGTTGTTGCTGGACAGCATTCCTCAACATCAAAACACCTGCTTTGAATGGCCATGACTTAAATGTTCTCTCTGATGACCTGTTTTAATTTTCAGCGTTTTGTTGCTCACTAACAATCGCCTCCAAAATTCAGGTGAAGGATTCTCTTTTGTTTTGCACAACAGGGCTGATGGAGTGATGAGAACAATGAGCACAGAAAAACTCCTAAAAACTGTACCGATTATACAAAATCAAATGGATGCACTTCTTGACTTCAACGTAAGTTTAGCGGCATGTACATGTCTTAACGTACTGTTAACCTGCAGAGGCTTGTAAAATAGGGCAAGATTAAAGGTCTTAAGCTTAGTTCCATGTTCATCCTTTCGTGTCGATGTCACCTGCACAGCTTGGAGTACAAATAATTTTGGTCATTGATATACTCCCAGGAAACGAGAAAAAGGAAGCATGGTAACCACTGGAGAGGATGCTTTGTGCTGAATTAGTGTTGTTTGTTGTGTACATTGTGTAAGGTTTGTTTGTTCACTTCATTGATTATTTCTGCCCTCTGTCTTTTAGTTACGTTTGTTAACATAGATATTAGTTAACAAAAATGTCTGCCAAAATTATTTGATTTAATTCTGTGCTCACAGGTCCTGTGTTGATTTGCTGGGCTGCTATTTTCCACTAATAACCAGTGAGATGACTGGAAAAGGTGCTTTGGGATAGGGTACCCGAGTTTGACTAGAAGTTTTTTCAATAAGGGATCAATTCAGTTAAATTAACTTTTTTCTGATCTTCCTAGGTCAATAGCAATGAACTTACAAATGGTGTCATTAATGCTGCCTTCATGCTTCTCTTCAAAGATGCCATTAGACTGTTCGCTGCGTATAACGAAGGGATTATTAACCTCTTGGGTAAATATAACTGCTTTCTGCAATGCTAAACTGCTGGGAAGAAACAATCGCAAAGAGCTGCTCTTTTCTGAGAAATGGAAATAGTCGTACTGTAAACCAGCAAAATATTATTGTTATTTCCAACATTTTTCTGTCCAATTGCATTTTCCATTGCATTATATACAGAGACTGGTAAATTTCTGAAAGAGAAACTAATTCAAGATTTTTTCACTTCATTTTGTTCTCACACTGTTTGGGGATTTTCTTGTTACGTTGTTGGGTTTTTTTTAGTTTTTGTCCCATTGACCTGCATGGCAAACCCAAACCATGATATTGATGTTTCTTATTTAAGAAACAAGATCAGGTTTTGTTTCTTCTTAAGTGGAATAAGTTATGGTCAGTTACAAATTTGCAGTCAAGCATCTGTAATTGTTTGACTATTGAAACTTTAATGTCAGTTGGTTTAATGATTGGTTGGCTTTTTTAATTGAGGCTTCAAGCCCTTTCACTTGCACACACTGGAGATGCAGAGGAGCCTAAATCTGGAAAATAAGTTGAAAGGAATCTGATATGCTTGGCTTAGTTGTATTCTATGATTGGGCCAAGCTACCTGATTGCTGTTATTACCCAGTGCTTGCAAAATGGAAAGCAGAATTAGTGAGGGACAGTCACACCACTAGTCTGAAGTCCCCATCTACTTCTTCTGCCTCAGCCAGAAGAACAAGTACATGGTTGCTTTCATGTGTGTTTTGAGAGAAGCTTAGTACAGAAACAGGGCTTGAAAGTGCTATTTCAAGAAGGGAGTTGGCACTGGTGTTTTGCAATCGGTTGGACCTCAGTGTAGATCACACCATAACAAGAAGCATCAGTCTGGCAGAGAGTATCAAAATCTTGCCTGATTTGTCGCCGCTGGAACAGGGAGTAGGTGATTGACTGCCAGATGGTAAAATTGCTCTTTTTTTCCCCCAAGAGCATAGCTATAGATTTCTTTGGGTGACCTATTCTTAAACCTTCAGGGTGCTTATGCTTTTGTGAGATGTAGCACCTGCAAGGTGAGGTGTAATTGCATGTTTGCAATCATTAGCTCGTGTTTAGGCGGAGCTTTTGTCACTTGGCGCAAGTTAGGTGTAGTGACTTCTGCACTTAATGTGGTAAAACACATCTGCAAGCGTTTTCTGTTTGTCTTGCTCTATACGCCTTCACTTTGCATATCCTTTGCAGAATGCTTGCCTTCTTATTTAATGCAAATATTCTTACTGTTTATAGAAAAATACTTTGATATGAAAAAGAACCAGTGCAAAGAAGGCCTTGATATATACAAGAAGTTCCTCACTAGAATGACACGGATCTCGGAGTTCCTTAAAGTTGCAGAGGTAAACTTCAGTCAGCCAAACTTTGCCCTTTCTTTGAAACAGCTTATAAAATGCTTATTTTCTCATAAAGCAGGTACTTCTTCCTTCCAGCCTAATTGCAGTTCAAGGGTCATCTTGTCAGTCTCTACCCTGGTGATTGGTTCATTAGAGGACTGTGTTGAAAAACCTGGCTACAAAATATTTATTGGTTTATCTTAGGGAGGGTGTGTAACTGCACTTTAAAATTCCTTTGTTTACAATAATTGTGAGCTTTGTTTGAAGTGCCTTGCTTTAAACAAACAAAGTAGCCGCATGGTGATCTGTTGCTTTCTGTGATTCTACCTGGATTCTGGTTTGAAACCCACATTTCTGCCAGAAGTGTTAAATAAAATGAGAACTTCACAAACAAGAAATTGATACAAGTAGATGAACGTGTGATTATTTTTAAAGATGTCTTGGCTATAGGTGTGTTTATAGAGGAAAAAGCAGTTACCTTTCAAAATGTTTTGTTGTTGTGTTTTTTTAATATTTAATCTGTTGCATTGTTGTTTCTGAAGCATTGCTGGATTGATGTCCCAGTATCGTGGAATTCCTCAGTTGAGATGTTCTTCTGTTCTTCCTGTTCTTGTTTTGTTTTCCTTTGTTATTCATAACTCTCTAAAGAAAAAAATTAAGCAGTAAAGCTTGGCTCGCTGTCTGTCCTGATACAGTATCTCTGTCAGAGGTACTGCCTTCAGCTCTCTTCAGTTGATGGCACTATCTACAGATACTGAGAGAATTAATCTTTCTATAGCAACAATGTATATCCTGCTGCAGAGCATCTTAAGTTTGATCTGCGTTTCGGAAAACAGTTTCTTTACAGAACTTTGAAGGTGCTTTGTTTTCGCAAATATATATTCTGTATCAGTAGGTATGAGAACTTATGACATAAATTGTGGAACAGACAAGCTTCACTAGCCTTAACGTTCTTGTTAACACTTGATTCTTACTCTGTTTTATTTCTAAGGTTGTATCTGTTAAAATAACACACCTACTTTAAATGTGTGTACATTTAGAATAATAGAATTGTCTAGGTTGGAAGGGACCTTAAAGATCATCTAGTCCAACCAGCAACCTCACTCTGAGGAAAAAAAAAACCCTATCACTAAACCATGTCCCTAAGCACTATGCCAACCCATCTTTTCAATACTTCCAGGGATGGTGCCTCAACCACTTCCCTGGGCAGCCCATTCCAAGGGCGCAATAGCCTTTTCAGTGTCAAAATTTTTCCTAATATCCAATCTGAACCTCCCCTGGCACAACTCGAGGCCATTTCCTCTTGTCCTGTCGCCTGTGACTTGGGAGAAGAGACCGACCCCTGCCTCTACACCCTCCTTTCAGGGAGTTGTAAAGAGCGAGAAGGTCTCCCCTCAGCCCCTTTTTCTCCAGGCTGAACAACCCCAGCTCCCCTGTAACAGAAGAATTTATTATAACCAACCATTACAGAATTCAGATTGTGGAGATTTAAATGTATATGGACAGGTTTGCTTTATACATGACTTCATCTTAATGTTGTTTGCTTTTTGAGCATCTCTGCCTTGAACAGATGCAAACAGGTTCTAAAGCTTGTTTGTTTTATTACAGCAAGTTGGAATTGACAGAGGAGACATTCCAGATCTCTCACAGGTAGATAAACCTATTCTGTGTTTGCCGGTACATGTCTGGTTTGGGGTTGCATAATTAGAAAAACTTGGCATTATGGCACGCACTATGCTTTATTGAGTACGTTGTCACCACGTTATTACCAAGTTTTGTGATTAAATCCAACCTCTGTCAGAGCCTGGCTTTTATATGCAGTGATTCTATCGTCATATAGTATAGCTCGTTTCTGTCTTACTCTAATTGAGTTTTAAGACAACCTGATTTCCGTCATGCTAGAAGACGAAGTTTGTGTCTGTGAGTTCACATAACAAAACTTTTAAATGATATTATGAAGCTGTGATTTTTAGCAAGCTTGCTTTTGGCTCTCTGCCCGTTTAAATCATTGTGAAGGTTTGCAGAGCGTGCATGTAGAAATGACTTTAGGTACAATTTCCTTCTTAGTGTCTCCTGAAATACTGACTGTTTCCGACTGTCTGCTTGCTGTTTCCTAGCTGTTAATTTTAACATCTCTTGACATATTTCGGTACTTACCGGTGAGTCATTATGACAGAGTAATGTGCATCATCACCTGATATTTTAAGTAATTAAATATGCACAGGATGCCAAGATGCGGTATAAATATTCTGAGCTGTTACACCAGTTCCCCTACAGTTGTGTTCTTTGAAAGTCTTTTAACTAACAATGTGCTTCACCTTAGATTCTTCAATCTCTTTTTGTAGGCACCAAGTAGCCTTCTTGATGCTTTGGAACAACATTTAGCTTCTCTAGAAGGGAAGAAAATCAAAGATTCCACAGCTGCAAGCAGGTGCTTATGCCCTTGTCCTTTTACACAATTGTTGAATTGAATGTTAAATCCATTATTTTCCATTTCATTATAAATTAAGGTTTGTGTAGGCTCTGAAGACTGTATTGTATTAGCATTGATAGAATAGCAAGTTGTTAAGTCGTTTTCTGAGTGCTTAAGGCAGCTTCTTCCAGGTCAACAGAACTGGAATCTAAGGAGCTGTGAGCACTTGCTCCAGAATCCTTCACGTAGTAGTTACATATCTAGCATTTGATCTTGAGCTTCTGAGGAGAGACTAAGTGGTTTTTCCACTTAAAATGAACATTTGCAGGCAGTATGTTAATAATTAGACATCTATAAGGTATGCAACCTTTATTAATGTTCATAGACTCTTATATCTCAACTCTAATCCCTTTTTTGTCAAAAGCAAGAACGTGCTTCCAGAAATCCTTAAATTAAGAATGTATTTTTCAAGTAATTGGGGATTAGAACTGTACCGTATATGGTGAAAGGCAGTCGCTGATTTTAAGCGCTTGCTAAAACACAAAGGGCAATCAGGAAAAGTCCTCCAGGCAGCTAACTTCATTGTTTAAATTTTAAAAAGCTTAATACTGCAAAATTGAATACCGTTTCTCTATTACATGTTCAAAAAAAAAAGGCAGTAATATTTTAGATGTTTTTTTTTTATGGTAGTGACAATATTAGGGCTTAGCACCATTTTGTTAACTACTTTTTAGAATATTTGCTTTCTTTATTTAAGGTTACTTCAGGTTGGGTTTTTTTGAAGTATTTGCTTTATATCTTTTTGCACACATGATAAACATGGTGATAAATCATAAAGTTTTCCTCTGGGATTACTAGTTGCATAGAATTTCTTAACTAAACCTGTTAAATTAGCAACAATTTGAATTGGAGCCCAAGTGACCAAAGATTCCCGTATTCCACAAATAATGCTGTTTTAGGCAAATGGGAAAAGAGCAAAGGCTTCAAATATGAATTCTGTGATGCAATTTGGAAGGGAGACATCTAAGGGTGAAAACCCAGTGTGTAAGAGTAGATAACATGATTTTGTAGGCATTTTCATTTTGTGGTTCATACAGTGTAATCTTATTTAAATTTATCCCTTTGTATTGCACAGTGTAAGATATAACCAATGTTATAAAAAGTTCAGAAGGAGACTGGGTGGATACAAGCAAGGAGTTCTTTAGATCTTCCTATCACGTGTCACCTATTAACAGCCAGCTTTTCTCCTGTCCAATTACTTTAGGGCTACAACCCTTTCCAATGCAGTCTCTTCCCTTGCAAGCACTGGCCTGTCCCTCACAAAAGTTGATGAAAGGGAAAAACAAGCTGCGTTAGAGGAAGAACAGGCTCGCTTGAAAGCTTTAAAGGTAGGCATACGGAATTTTTAATCAAAAATGCTTTTCCTACGTTCTTGTTGGTAGCTTCTTAGGAGTCTTAATTCAGCAAAGGGGAAAAAACAGTTATTAACACTGAACGTGTACTGTTGGTAAAGTGCTGGGAGTAAAATTGTGCAATAAATTAAAAGAATTCTTTTACGTTCTGCTTTACTTACCTCCAAAGTCACGTACGCAACTGTTGTTTCTGGATTTCTTATGCCAGCTCACTTTCCCAACAGGAGCAACGTCTAAAAGAACTTGCAAAGAAACCTCATACCTCTTTAACGACTGCAGCTTCTCCTGTGTCAACTGCAGCGGGAAGCATAATGACTACACCAGCCATTGATATTTTTTCTACCCCTAGCTCTTCAAACAGGTACGGTTCATGGTGTTGCTGCACTGTCCGATGCGCTGCAGCTAGAGTTTCCTCTAAACTTCTGCTGCACAAGGTTGGTTGGGCGTGGAGTACGCTAATGATGGGATAAGAAATGATATTTTAGGTAAAATTGGTGGAAAGAATAACCTATTGCTATAAATAACATAAAAAGTGTGTTTTCATCACCCGTTTGCAGAATAGTTTCTGTTAAGAACCAAGTGCTGACAGCCCTTGTAGCTGTTCTTAGTCGATGAGGCAGACACTTGGAACTGTAAAAAATACATGTTTTGTTCCCAAAGAACCTTACAGATTGATTTGGGACAAGTTAAATAAAAATTCAGTTTGGGAGGTCATAAATATAATACCAAATTTAATGTCACGTTTCTAGGTCTTTAAGAATTGAGTGGTAGCAAACGTTCTTGGAAGATTTTTCAGAAAAAGGAAAAGCCCCAAACAGGGTTTGAAAGAAGAGAGGCAGATTTTGCTGTCTTGGGTTGTATCTGTCTGTAAGGACTTGCAAAGGTAGTGCAAGAGCCCTCCCTGCACACTAATCCCGGTCTCTGACTAGCAGGAGCTGTTGCTATGAGTAAGTGTGTGATCTCCAGTCTGTAAAATACCTGTCAAATCAAGCAGTAGCAGAAGGTACAGTGCTTTTGTCAGTACAGAAGGAAATAGCTCTCTAAAGGCTTGGCTTTGCTTTGGGTGTGACCCCAAACATGAAGGATTGCTTAGTTGTTCTGTGAGAGCTCACAGGAGAATCTACTTGTCTCCTTCAGCTTTTTGCTGTTCTTTCAAAGCAATCAGCGCTTTGACAGCCGCCTTTCCCCATTAGAAAGCTATTGTAGGAAATTACTTGGCACTGAATACGTGGAAAATAGCTGAATCACATATGAGGAGCTAGAGAATCTGTCAGTGTCAGTAACTGAAAGACTTCCTTGAGAAAAGATATATATTTTTTTCAAAATCGCTTTTTAGAGGCCAGAATATTTGAAATGGGTGTATGCTTTGAGGTAGTAACTCTGAATATCTGATCTTGCTTCTTAAGAGGTCTGAAACATAAAAATGTCTGATAAAGCTTCTTCAAATAGCCACAAACACTACACATTGAAGACGAGCATTTTTTTTCTAAAAAAACCAAATGCTGGATAGTCTTCATGTTTCAGTTCGGTTGCTGGCAGTGGGACTGCTTTGAGCAAAGAACAGATTTTACAGCAGAAGCTGCCATAAAGGGGATCACAGAATGATATGGGGTTGGAAGGGACCTCTGGAGATCATCTAGACCAAAGCGGGTCCACCTAGAGCAGGTTGCACAGGAACTTGTCCAGGTGGGTTTTGAACGTCTCCAGAGACGGAGACTCCACCACCCCTCTGGGCAACCTGTTCCAGTGCTCTGCCACCCTCAAGTTGAAGAAGTTCCTCATCAAGGTTGGATGGAACTTCTTATGTTCCAGTTTGTGCCCATTTCCTCTTGTCCCTGTCCCTGGGCACCACCGAAAAAAGACTGGCCCCATCCTCTTGACACCCTCCCTTTAAGTACTTATAGGTGTTGATCAGATCCCCCCCTCAGCTTTCTCTTCTCCAGACTAAAAAGACCCAAGTCCCTCAGCCTTTTGATGTTGGGTCATAAATTCAGTTCCTTGCTATTAGATGCAATAGGTCTGATTACACCCTGTCATTAACGTGAACAAGCTTTACTTTGAAAATGATCTTGGTTCTGCTGCTCACGTTACAGGGCTGTGCCAGACCACGCTGCTTTTTTTGTAGGAGCAGTAGTGGCAGAACAGGATTTCAATCACTGCTGAAATGAAATGGTAAAAACTGAATGATACAAGTGATTGGGTCGGCAACAGAATCCACAGGGATCTAGGATGTGGCTACTAGTGTTTAAAGTTCTGTGCCATTCTCATTTTGAAAGGTGCTTGGATGCCATAGTGACTTAGCTCCTGTCCATAGTAGTGGCTCTACCTGCAAATTTTGGTTCATCTGATGTGCTAAGACATTCTGGGAGAGCACCAGCACTTCATTTTTTTTCAGGACTAATTTAAAATACAAGATGAACTCTCTGCAGGAGGATGAATTTTCCTGTTCCTGTTTGACTCTGAAATTATTGCAGCGATTGTATTCAAGACTTCATTCTTCATTTCCATGTGATGTTCTTAGGTCTCAATTTGACTTTGAATAGTCTAAAATGTGCATTTAAATGAGCTTTCACATTACTGATATGTGATAAAGTGTTTCAAGGCTTCTTGTGGTTTGCTTTCCACCGAGTTCTTCCGTAGTTCATAGCTGTTAGCCAGTTTCTCAGCGGTGGTCGACAGTGGAAAGATAGGAGTTGTGGAATTTAGATGTAACATTTTGGCGGTACAATCCATTGGAATTCATTCTGTCAGTCTCCTTTTGTCATTCTGTAGGGCTTTCATGGGGTTATTTTAAAAGCTGCTGAAGATTGCAGAGCTTAACATGCTCTAGCCGTGGTGTTGGACCGTGAGGAGGATGAGACAGCTGGCTGTCTTTCTGTCTTAGACAGCTCTGACACAAGTCACTTGGCATAACGCAGAACTTAGCTCACTAAATTAACACTTTTCTACAGAACTGAAAATGAGAAGTTCACCAGGCTCGTTTTTGACTTAGTTCTATACATTTTATAACAAAGCTTTCCTTACTGTTGACAGTCGCTAACGTTTGCCTTGTATTGAAAATTGTGATGTGGTTTGAACAATTGTATTAATTTGTCTTTGTAGCACTTCAAAGCTGCCAAATGATCTGCTTGATTTGCAGCCAACTTTCCATCCATCTGTACATCCTATATCGGCTCCTCCACAAGTAGGAAGTACCTGGGGAGGTAAGAATTCGGAATCGGATTAAGGTTCTAATTGCTGTGGCCGTGGTCCCGGAAACGTTTCCCCCAGTCTGTGGGGTTTCTCTTCCTTAAAACCAGAGATCTTGCAAAGATAAGCTACGAGTGGATGAAGGGAGCAGGAAAAGTCAAATCTGGGTATGGATTAAAATAATGTAGCAGCATGTGGTGATTACAAAGAATTTGGATATTTTGATAAAGTTACTTCAATTGTTGACCAGCTCTGTCAGCCTTGGTTGCTGTCTTCAGGAGTCCCATAGCAAGTGACAGAAAGTCAGCTGTGAGGAGTCAGTTCTGTGAGGGTGTCGGCCAGACAGCCCGTGTTGTGTACGCGGCAACTCAGATACAGAATTGTTTTAAATACATCAGTCAAAATTTAAAAAGCGTTAAATAAAATTTGCGGGCGATAATAGAGCAGAACGTGGATGAGGCCTGAAAGGAGGCCGTTGTGACAATGATGCATGGGAAGCAAGGAAATCCAGACTTAGTTATTGGAAACAAAATAAGGCACCTCTCTACCAATTCTCTGCTGTATTTCACTTACCTACAGAGGCACATTAGAAAAAAAGCTGTGCTTGGATCTCTAAATGAAGAGACAAAATTTAGAAGGAACTTTTCCCTCTGAAATGTACTTCAGAACATCCAAATTACCCTTCTGCCCAGCTGCTAGGGTGGATGGAGTGAGGTGTTAGATTATTTCATTGATACGGGCGAGTCCTTAAACCCAGGAGGTGAGCGAGGGCGTTTTAGAAAGTCATGAATGTTGTGATTGAGGATTAGTGTGAGTGTTAGAGCATATGGTGCTTTGCAGTGTTCCAGAATACTTCTCATATGGGTAACGTTGCCTGCTTGCACTGTTGGTTACGCTGGTGGAGGATTAAAAATCTCTGATAAAGATGTTTCCTTTTTATTTTTCGAAATATAAGATGCTTAATAAGATAGTAAGCCCCTGAACTATGTGGCTGTTTCCAGATTATTATTTTTTTTGTAAATCAGATGCTTGTAAAAATGTTTTCTTTCACGATGTGAAAATTTGGGACTTGCTGCTTCAGAAAGTTTTGTAGGCATCAGAGTAACCCTGCTCTGAAATGTTACTTCACTATTTCTTTTTATGAGCTGTAACTTTTGCTAAACATCTTTCCAGTTGTCTAACATGTCTTCGTAATAAGCGGTGCATGTATTCTACTTTTCCTTCTTCCTTTTTGCTGTGTGCTTTGTGTGTTGTGTACCTTCTCACCCTTGTTTGTAGGGAAATAGCCCACGGTTTTGAGTGACAGAAGGCGTTACTAATAAACGTGGTAGCATCAAAACCTAAATAAAAGCAGTTTACTTGTCCTGTAGTTTTGCTGAGCAGAGCATCTTTTGAGAAAGATGCAGCGAGGAGCGGATGGAGTCATGCATACAAATGTCAATGTTCAATAGGCTTAGAGTTTAGAAATGGAGAAAAATGTTTTGGCTCATCTTGTTTGCTTTCCGGAAAATATCTTCCGTTTAATCTTACCCTGCTTGTTTCATGGGTGAGAGAAGGGGAAATTATCTGCCTCTCGAAGGTCACTTCACAATCCAGCATTGCTTTATTAATCTGAAAATTGAGCCTGAAAGTCTGTTTGTATTTGTTCAATGTTGTGTTACTCATGGTAAGAGCCTTCAGTGATAGTCATTGATACATCTGCTTACTAAATACTTCTACAATTTAATTAATTGTGAAGATTTCGGATTGTCTGCTAAAAGTTTAGGCTAAAATTATGGGATCACCACTTTTCTTGTTACCTTTTATCCAAAAAAAAACCAGACAATCCTCTTCAGGTTTACAGACATGAACACTCACTTCCCATAGGCGATAAGAAGTGCTTTCCACGTTTTACAGATTGGGAAATCTGAGCAATTAACTTGACTTGTCCCAGGCCATACGGCAAGTCAGTGGCAGAGCCAAGAGTGGCACCTGAGCTATTTCCAGTCCTGTGCTCTGATCACTGCACAGCATCCCTCCTGTAGGTAATTTTCTGACCTGCTGACGTCTGTATTTGGTGTATACAGTGACTTTGAGAAGGGTATTGAACCAGCTACAAGTTGCAATGGACTAAAACCAGTTGCTGTTCAAAATATTATGCAGCAACTCTTAAGTATGTAATAAAAGGATAAATTGTTATCAAGGGATTATATTTGGGTTCCTGCCTTCTGTCTTGCACTTCCAAAAAAATGTTAAAGCTAACGAGGTTAAAAACTCCCGGAGGATGGGTTCTGTAATTGCATGTTTTCACTTGACTCTTTCAAACTGTCAGAGATGGCAACAAAAAAACCTTTGTCGCTGTTCTCTCAGGTGAAATACTTCTCGCTGGATAACTTCAAGGTAGAAGTTTGCAAAATTCAAATTACTCTTTTAAATGCAGCTGAATCATTAATGCCTAATGATAGCCTGAAGGTGCAGAGTGATTCCTTTGACACAAACAGATGCCATGTGTATCCAAGAATGAATCTGGGCTTCAGAAATGTCGAGATGTTGCTGTCAGGAGAGACAGCAATTTTTAAAATCCGGATATGCAAGGGTATAAATTGCCCAAACCCAATTAATTTGTAGTTACCTTCGTCACTAGCTTTTGGCAAGTTTTGAGACTCGGACAGGATTGAACACATAGGAGAGAATTAGAATGAGGCAGATGAGCGAAAATGTAATGTGATCTGAGACCTGATAACATTTCTAAGAAAATCTTGATAATATAAATTGTATTGCATTGTTTTACTGGTCAAAACACATAAAACTCCATATACGAGCTTGGGATTTGGAACCAGAAAATTGTATGTAGTAGTTTTCCTGCTGAGTGCGTGTATAATTCCAGTGGATAGTAGTTTCAAACATGGTTTAAAAACTTCCTGTCTTCTTTAGCTTCTTTCATGTCATTTTATCTGACCTGTTCATTGGGATTGTCCGGAGACCATCCCAGCTGTGTTTGGATTTGCCAGCTCTCAAATTGTACCTACACTTCAGAAGCAAAACAAATGGATGAGTGTGGAAATAATCAGTTTGAGTTATCTGTTTGGATTTTTTTCTAATTGCAAGCAGAAGCAATAGAGTCAGAAGAATGTGAAGCAGCAACAGGAGAAGCAAACAGGAGCTGATTAAAGGATGATCTGACCTGTTCTATTGTCAGATGTTTGTTCTGCAGCTCCTAGGGCAGAATTCAAAGCAGACAACAGTTCTAAGCAGTACCTGAAAGCAAGGACTCTATTTCAGGTGACCGGCTGATTGGCATGTCCACGAGTGCATTAGGTGGTAATATTATCTAAAACAGACAAGAGACAATACAAAGTTTTCTTAATATAATACACATACTGGATCAGCTTATTCTGCTTATGCTTTATTCAGGGTTTGACACTGTCATTTTGCTGACTGAACGATTTAGGAAAAAAAGGCTTTTTAAGGTACTTCGCTTGTTCTTGCAACTCAGCCAAGCAATTTGGGAGAGAAGTCAGGTCTCGCTGAATAAGATACCTTGAGCTTGCAGAAAATGAAAGGATTTATTAAGCCTGCAAAAAACAACGCAGTTATGGTTTTAAAATTTCATTTTCTTTAGAACTTGTGTATGATTGAAATCTACACGTTGTCAAGCTGTGTGGGATTTATAGCTGAGAATCAGGAAGTCAGATTTGGGGAGAGAAAGTAACTTGGAAGGTGCTGCACGCGTCATGGTGGTATTTACAAGAGCTGTAGATAAATCTATAATGTAACCAAGTTTAAAAAAAAAAAAGCCAGAAACTGAAATAGTGAAGAAATCTCTCCTAGAATTATTATTCGGACATTTCTCTGTAGTAGGTTTGCCTGGAAGAGTACGTTGCAGTTCTAGGCGCTGTGATAAATCAGATAGGGCTAGATGCGACTCTTGCTGATCTCATTAGCAAGTTCTTGAGTTTTCCATCGAGGATTCGTGTGCTTTGAAGCCAGGCAGGTAAACCACAGCTCCTTCTGTCAACAAGTAGCGTAGCTGCCTTTCCTCTCCTCTTCAGCTGCTGGATCTTGGAGCGCAGGCATATTTTAGCTTGGCAATTGTATCCATCCTCAGGAAACCTTGAGATCTCCTGTGTGCCTTGGGAAGTGACCCACGTAGATCCAGGTTTCCTTCATTGGTCATTGTGATCTGACAGGTTTTTTAATAAGGAATATTTTCTTATTGTCCCGCAAAGCAGAGAAGGTTTTTGCTTGCTTGCAGCTAACGGCATATCCATAACAAGCTGGTTGCTCCTGATGCCCCAGGTATTAAGGAAAGTGCTTTTATCCCGTGTGTTATCTCGGTGTATTCACAGCTCTTGAAAATTTTATGATGCACAGTAACGGGGAAAAAAAACTATCCATAACCACAGTTTGAAGAAGGAACAGCACAGCTCCGTTGGTTTTGTTTTAAAGCTGTCCTCCAGGTGGTTCTACATGCAATCCTTGTTGGCATCGGGGGTTCTGTTACACCAAGAGGCACTCTCTGCTCCAGAGAATTTGTTGCAGGTGTCAGGACGGGACTGAGTGAAGCAAAAAGTGATTGTGTTAAAAGAGAAATTACATACTAACTTTCGGTATGAAACACACTGTGGAAGAAGCACACTTTACCAAGATGGTATTAATTTTAAAAGGAAAAAAAAGGTAAATGTGTAGCTAATATCTGTAGTATTGCTCTTGAGCAGAGAACGGATAATTGTGGAGAATTTGAGAATTAAGCAATTAGCTAGATCATCCCAAGTTTAGAGATGTCAGGAGAAAACTATACTTCCTAGACTTCTCTTAACTCTCCTATAACTAGGAAGCAGCGTGTCACTAAATCCATCTCCCTTTTCTTCTTTCTCTTGCTCTCTGGAACTGAACAGATCCTTTTTCTGCTACTGTTGATAGTGTTGATGATGCCATTCCAAACCTAAATCCTTTCCTTACAAAAACTAACGATGCTGCTCATCTGTCTGTGTCTTCTGATGTATCTACTTTCACCAGTAGGACACCCACACATGAAATGTTTGTTGGTAAAGTACCATTTTAAACTAATTTCCTGTTTCCTAAAAATTTTAACATTATTTTAGTTTAAGTATATTTGTGAGGCTTTTCAGAAACTAAAAGCTGGTCATTTGGGGCTCATTTAGTGCTATGTTAGAACTCGATTTAGTAATTGTGCCGTGAAAATGGTGTTAAAAGCCTTGCTTAGCTACTGGTTGGGATTCTACCTGATGTAAAGGGACTTAGTTATAGTTAAAGCAGTTGTTTGAGTGTAATTTTACACCAAGTCTCCTGTGCTTAGGAGTTTTAAGGCAAAATACGATGTATACCTGAGAATGAAAAGAAAATACTCCTATTTTGTACCTCAGGTTGAAGTGTTCTTTTTAAATATAGGATGTTAATCTAATTTTTTTGATAGTGGGTGTTTTTCCCCCAGTCATGTTGACTCTAACAAAACTGGTAAAGCTGTGTGCTTTCTGGTGCACGGTCTGCTCAAAATGTTTACCTACTGGGCAATTAACTAACGACTTGCCTT
This sequence comes from Arenaria interpres, assembly GCA_013399435.1. Taxonomy (NCBI): domain Eukaryota; kingdom Metazoa; phylum Chordata; class Aves; order Charadriiformes; family Scolopacidae; genus Arenaria; species Arenaria interpres. Next base: position 119,952 of record VXAK01021984.1, read on the forward strand.
TTTAAAACTGTTGAAATCTTCCTTTTGAAGATTGATTCAGCATGACTGTCACCTTAAAAATCCTTCTAACATTTCTGTTGGCACAGCTACATAGTAATTTGATTACTTTTCAATATGAAGAATTAAGTTAGCTTTCATAGACTAAAAATCAATTAATTATGTGTCAGTTCCCTTCTTAAGGGAAGCTAGGCTTAAAGACAACAGGCCAGCCTTTTTGTTGGTTGAACCCCACTAGAATTGATCACAAATGAATCCAGTCTCATACCAAAGTGATATTTCATGTCTCTGATACTGGTTAACAGATAAAACAAAGAGGTCTCTTTAAAGATATTCATACCACCTGCACTTTGTCATAGAATCATAGAATGGTTTGGGTTGGAAGGGACCTTAAAGGTCATCTCGTTCCAACCCCCTGCCGTGGGCAGGGACACCTCCCACTAGAGCAGGTTCCTCAAAGCCCCATCCATCACATCACCATAGCAAACTGGTTTATTAGCTTGTCTTTTCATTAGTGGAGAAAGAAAGCAAGGCAAGATCTTCAAGCACAAGAAGTCCTGCTGTGAACTTCTCTCCACAATTCCAGGGAGGGTGAGCTGGCTGAGGCAGTTCTAGACAACTCCTTCAAGCTGCATAATAATCTGGCCAATGCTTCCAATAGGCCTTTCCCATGCTTCCAGTAACATTTGTATGGCTGCATGTGAATGTACAATGATGATTTGAGGTACAGTTGGGTTGTGTAATTTGTTCTGCAGTCATACAAAAAGTTGTGGCAGCGCAGGGCTGGGAACAAGGAGCTTGGTGGGATTTTGTGGCTCTCACTGGTTTGTTGTCTCACAACAGCCTTGAAGGCACCAGAGGTGAATGGCATCAATGCGTTGCCTTCCCTTCCAGTGTCTCATTCTCTAAAGATACAGCTAGAACCACAGTGTGACCTCTCGACAGATTGATATGTGACATGTAAATGCAGCTGTAGTACAAACAAGGTGCTACGATTACGTGAATGTGGGTTTTAAATAACTATTTCTGGTTCTTTAGATCATTACAATCGATATACTGAACTAAATCCCTTTGTGGCAATCAAATGTGAATCCACTATTGGGCTGTATCCTTATGCTTCAGGTATAAGAAAAATGCCCTGAAGCTTTTACACTAATTTCTTCAAGAGTGTAAAACATGGCATTTGGTTTAAAAAAAAAATATATATATTTTTCCTAGTATAGCTGTAAGTTTGAAACCGTGCTTTCTCCTTTTGTGTTGGTGATAACGTAAACTTGTTTCTTACTGTATGTCTGATGTGTATTGACTTCGTTCCATTAGTTCTGTGTTATTAGAGTGTATGTGGATGTATAGAGTGACCTGAAATTAAATTTTTGAATAGCAGATGAACAGTGTATCTTGGTTCTCTTTCTGTAACTCTCCCTCTTCTCCTTTCCTGGCTTTCTCTCTCGTGTGATATGCCTGATCAGATTCTTTTTGTGGTCCTCAAGCTTACCCTAATGCTTCTCATTTCCGCAATGAGCCTTCTTCTGTAGCTGGTCTATTTGGAGGTAGGTAATGGGAATCAGCCGTACCACAAACACAGAAATACAATGTCTCGTGTGCCTAGAACCAGTAGGTGTGTTATTGGCTCCAGAAACGCATTCTTATAGCGGCTCCAACTCTTATTCATGTGCTTGTGCTAGGTGTGTTGTCACAAACACTATATATTTTTTCAGTTCGTGCTAAACTAAGGTTTATTTAGCCTAAATGTGAAATGAGTATCTCCCCATTTCAGGATCTCTTGTGGTTTACACGCTGCTACATATCACGCAAAAGACTTGCATGTCATGAGTATCTTCACATCTTACTCTCCTTCATTGCTTTTAAAATCAAGGGATTGGGATGTTCTTGCTGCATATGGCATTTTTGTTTATATATTACTCTTAAACAGTGCACTAAACTAGTACAAAGCTTTGTGACAGGACATGAGAAAGAGGTGTCCCCTGCATTAAATTGCTGGCTAATCATTTGTGCAGCTGTAACATCTGTCTAGTAACCCCATACCAGTGCTGGTATCCCATTCTGACAGTTGCTGGATGGGCTATGGACCATGGCAGATGATAGTCTGTCTAAACCAGGTTGAACAGAAAGTGTGGTTCCTTTGCAAGGCTTAGGAATACTTTTAATGAAGTAAAGCATCCAGCTTTGGAGTCCTCAGCACAAGAAGGACATGGGCCTGTCGGAATGAATCCCGCGGAGGCCATGAAGATGATCAGAGGGCTGGGGCACCTTTCCTGTGAAGACAGGCTGAGAGAGCTGGGGTTGTTCAGCCTGGGGAAGAGAAGGCTCCGAGGAGACCTTATAGTGGCATTCCAGCACCTAAAGGGGACCTACACGAGACATGGGGAGGGTTCTTTATCAGGGAATGTAGCGATAGGATGTGGGGTAATGGTTTTAAACTGGAAGAGGGGAGATTTAGATGAGGTATCAGGAAGAAATTCTTTCCTGTGAGGGTGGTGAGACACTGGAACAGGTTGCCCAGAGAAGCTGTGGATGCCCCATCCCTGGAGGTGTTCAAGGCCAGGCTGGATGGGGCTTTGAGCAACCTGGTCTGGTGGGAGGTGTCCCTGCCCATGGCAGGGGGGTTGGAATTCAGTGATCTTTAAGGTTCCTTCCAACCCAAACCATACTATGATGCTATGATAAATGGCTTATGAATGAGTGAGTTCTTAAAAGCATCATAAAGTCAAATTGTGGCTTAGTGTCTTCGAATAGAAATTAGCTAGAGTTATCTAACCAAAGGTTAAATGTTATGTATGACTCCATATCCAAAAGCATGATGTTTAATTTAAATGTCAAGTCTTGTTGGTTTATTCTCTTGAAGGAGCTCCATTAAAAGTGACCTTTGCACCTTTCAAAACACCCCTGTGAGACGCAGTGCCCTGGGCTGGTGGCTGATACCAGCTGTAGGATTTGGTCTTTTCCAGAGGCTGACCCAAAAGAGTCTTATCTATTATTTTGTCTTCTGGCTCATCTCATCTCATTAGCTTCATAACGCTTGAAACTTCTGAAAACGTGAGAGCAGGAAACTCAGCTTGTTTCAGTTAAGGCCATTTTCTAAAGGAAAAGATGAGCTATTGTAATCAAGTTTTCTGTTGGTACAGGCACAGTTTTAAGAGTTGCAGGACATCCCATCACAGGAGCTCCCATCCGCAGTGCAGAGTCTCTGAAATGGCTTGGTACAACCTGATGGTGTATTTGTCAAAAAGATACTCATTTTGTTCCCTCGTTTAGTTACTCCCTACTTTTCCCCACATTAACTGCTTCTCATGTCTTGCTGTATGCTCTTTCCTTTTCTTTTGTTTTTCATGAAATGTACATTGTTTAAATTCTTAGAGATGGCTGCTTTTGAGTTACATGTTCCATTAAGACAAACAGGAAGGAACAGGTAATCCAAATCTAGTTTTTCTGTGAAGTTTACATTGAAGGATAACATCCTATAGTTATTAATTTTCTGGGTGAAGTGTGACTTATTTCAGGTAAACATTAAGGTTGAAATGAGGTGCTGTCACAACAAGGTAAACGAAATCCAACAAGTCTTCTCGGTCAGTTACTTCTGCTCACTGCAATGTTTTACTGCTGAAGTATTTGTGATGCTTTTATTTCTCCACAGCATCAGTGTTTCCGCTAGAAAGCAGAAGAGCTAGTTCTGAAGATGGCATTATTTTTTTGGGGTGCTTTTCATATAAGGGAATAATGACTTGTGTAATTGCCTGACTATCACGATGTTGTACATGCACACACGTATGCGTGACTGGTGTGCGTGATTATAGGTAACATTAAAAAAAACCCATTATTTTGGAAACAAATCAATATTCACTTCCACGTTACTGAACCATCAACTTAATACTGCCTAAAATCATAAGCAATGCTTTGTACTGCCATAAATTTTTGAAGTATTGAAAAAAATTGTGTATTTGGGGAACTCATATAAGCAGATTACATCTGCTTTACAGATGCGTGGGAGGAGACAAATGGAGTAAGGTCAGACAGGAATGGGAATTAAAACTTGGCTTTAACTCCCCGTATCTTGCCATAATTATTAGAAACTCAACTGCAAAGCATGATCTCCTGCGATACGTGTGTCCAAACATAACAAAGTAAACATTATAAAAACTATTAGCAGTACAAGTGTCTAATCAGAGGCATTAGTGCTCCTCTTGGGACCATACGGATCTTGCTCCAGTTGTACGTGGGAGCTGCTCAACTGATACAAACCATGGAGGGAATAACCTTCAGGCAGGTCATCTTGAAACAGAGTCTGTACCCAGCCAGCTGCTTTTCCTGGGGAAGCAGGCGATTACTTCTTCAATAAATTTATTGTAGTTATTTGGTAAAAGGCTAAGGATGATTTGAATAATAAGTCCAGAGATTTAGCAACTGAGGGGCAGAGTCGAGTCTTTTATGGCCCATCTGCCCAGTTTTTGAGACAAAACCTTTCTTTGGAGGAGTAACTCTAAATAAGCTTCAAATAAATTGCTTCCAGTTCTTTCTTTGACGCACTTCTCAGTGTCAGGGTGTAATCTGGACTTTTGAGGTATTCTTAGTCCTCTGTGGTACTTCAGTAATCTACATGTATATTTGGCTTGTCTTGCATAAAGAAGGTGGATTCATGGGAAATGTTTCATAAAAACATTCAACTTCTGTCTTTTTTTTTTTCCCCACAGGGTTCACTCCATCTCCTGTTGCTCAACCACAGCCATCAGCGGGCCTTAATGTTGACTTTGAGTCTGTGTTTGGAAACAAATCTTCTAATGTTGTCCTAGATTCTGGTGGTAAGACACTTACTAAAATAGATGACATATGTCCTGGAACTTTTTGTTATTTTCGAGGTATAAATCTCTTAATCTGTATTTACTGACACTGCTGGGACAGTATTCCAGCTGAAGGAGAGAAAGATGACTTTAAAAGGCCAGTAGCAGAATTTCTTCATCCAGTTTTTCTTTGATAATCAAATAATTCTCCCTTCCACGCTGTTTCCACATGCACCCTGCTGAAATGTTTACGTCGATTTCCTTAAATTATTTAATTTTTTTTGCATTAAACCTTCACACAGCAAAAAGCCTTTGTTTTTACGTGCTGTCAAGTGAAATGAAGCCTTTATTTGTAGAGCGTGGTCAGAAGAGGTAGAGCTGAAGTTGAATCTTAATTTTATATATCTGTGCAACACATTTTTGGCCCTTTGCCTACACGTTACTCTTTTGATTATTTCAGAAAATGATAAATTATTAAAAGATACACAATGAATTTGTATTGTAGACATAGTTAGGACTCTTTCTGAGCATCTGGAGAGAAAATACGTTCTGGTCTTTTGACATTGGACGCTTGACATTCTGATTCTATTTGGGCAAACCAGTGATCTGCTGAAAGGAAATAAATGTGCATTTTTATAAGATTGAAATAATGTAGATATTTATTCTTTATTTTAATTTAGGTTTTGATTGTGTTGCCGTCTTTGTGAATCCATTCCATGTAAAACTGGTGTCATGTAGGTTAAACTAGGAAAGTGCAATCTCCTTTCTGTAATAAATACCTACTTTATCAAGAGGCATACTAAGTGTTATCCCTCTTGTCTAGTGTATTATTACCAAGTTAAATTATCTGTATTTTAGCCATTGCCTTGAACTTGCTGTGTATTTAATTGAATGTCGTGACGTTCGTGGGAGGCCAGTCATTCAAGTCACTTATTTTCTGTTTATCATTCCCAGGCTTTGATGAACTTGGTGGTCTCCTAAAACCAACAGTGGCCTCTCAAAACCAGAGTCTTCCAGTTGCCAAAGTACCGCCCAACAAACTAGTGTCAGATGATCTGGATTCGTCTTTAGCCAACCTTGTAGGCAGTAAGTATGGAACCAGTACGTATAAATACTTATTTAATTATTTTATGTGAATAGAGTTTCAATAGTATCTTTTTCTACTTTGTGACAGATTTGGGCATTGGGAATGGAACTACTAAAAAGTGAGTACTCTTAATGGAAAGTGGAGCATTTTTATTCCCTTGATAATAGAATTTTGTGCAAATAAAGGTTGAAACATGGGTAACACCGTAATGTCAACCTTCAGGGCACACTTGGGGTTGTACTTTGTTTCTCATACAAGGTACAATGAAATGTTGGGAACTGTGGGAAGGTGACTGTAGGCCGAGTGGTGGTGACAGTGGTAACAGCAGGCAAGGTCTCCTCCTGTCTCTGATTCCTTCCGGGCTTTGTATATATTTAAGAAATGAGTTCATCACCATGTTTCTTTGTAGCTGTAGGTAATCTCAGCACACCGTACACACTTTGTGTGAGCAGGGGGTGCGCAGGGCTGTGCTAAAGATTGTGAAACTACAGCCTCTGACGTGGGGTTGACCTTTAGGGAAGCGCATTTTGAAGCAGGGTCAACATCTGCTCTGGCAGCAAAGCTGAGAATGCGATTGGTGAATTTCAAGCTTACGGGGACCATCTACACTAACTCCAGAATCACTCAGAAATGGAGTATGCAGTTGATTTTAGCTAAATTAGCTTGCCCCAAGGAAAGTCAACTGGACTAACCTGCCTCTACTGGGGAGCTTGACTGGGATTAGGTAACGTTGAGGTGGCTCATGTTGACCATCTTGCATTACTTTTCCTGGCCAAAACAAGCTGTCATGAGACCTTCTATCATCTGTGCTAAATAAGCTGCTTCACTAACAAATGAATCCATGTTTCCAAGAGGAACCATTGTTTATCTGAGGGAGGTTTGTAAGAAAATCCACTGTTTTCTAACGATTCTTAAAAAAAATTTATTTGAAGTGATGTAAACTGGACTCAGCCAGGTGAAAAGAAACTAACAGGTGGTTCCAACTGGCAGCCCAAGATTGCACCTACAACCGCGTGGAACGCTCCAACGTTGGTAAGCAAATATTTGTTTTAAAATAATGAGTTCCTGGCAACTGAGATACGTGGGCTGGTGTAGAACGGAGAAGTTTGGAAGCGATCGATAGCTGCAGTAAAAGGGTGGTAGAAAACCGAAGAAGCAGTCTGTTTGGGATGGGCACTGCTTGGGTTTGGTTTCCTTAGCTGAGCAGTTCCAGTAAATAGTTTGAGATGGGACACAACACGTGCAGCTTTAGCATAGACTTCAGTAGTGTTTGGCCAACCTCTCTCATGGCAAGATACCGGCCTTCGAGTTTCACTCAACCGATGTCAAACTGGGAATTCCAGGGGGCACTTTGCAACCTAGAAAAGTAAGAGTGAAAATGATGTTCTTCAGGTGCAGTGATAGGTCAGGTATGTATAAGATTACTGCTCAGCCTACAATGGGCCAAGAGATGAATCCTCTCGATTCCTCATAGAGGTGTCCGTGCAGTGGTGTGGGCTGTAGCTTTCTTAATGTACGTGACTACTGCTTCCTGCCCCCACCTCTGCAGTTGTTTTTAATGTGTGTCAGTTTGGGTCCATCAACTTCCTAGTATCCATTGTAGCGTTGGCGAGGGTTTAGAGTGAGGGTTCGTAAGTACAAGCCTAAAAAAAAAACCAATCCCAAAGAGGTTCAGAGTCTGTGCGAGTAGTTTTCACAACGTCAACAGAACATTTGTGCATGTGAATCCTACTCGCCCTTTCCCCAACGCTCCGCGGAACTGCACACGGACGGAACAAGTAACAAATTCCCCCCGAGGATTTACTGCGTCTGACTCTGTAACCGGCCGGGGGAGGCTGGATCCACAGCACAGTAACAGAGCAGGGGGGATTTGGAAAGAGAGAGTTTTTCTCCCTGGATCCAGCCCCTCTTCCCCGCCGGGTCTCACTGCACTCACGCCGGGAGAAGGGTTTGGACCTTACCAGAGGGTGTGTAGGCGTTGAAGAAACCGTAACTACTCACCTGCTTTATTGACTGGTGGTTGGAGTTTCCTCGTGTGCTTGAATCTGTTTAATAACTCACGTCTCGTACGTACATCTTCTTGTGATAAGTCATTACACTTCAGAGCTTCTCTCGTTTAGAGATGCTGTTGAGACACTGCTCTTCCTGTGAAACTGTCCTATTGACATAAAAACCTTGACATGGAAATAATCTATGGGGAAAAAAAATATTTAGTTTTCCTCTGCTGGTCTATTTATTGTGGAGTTGCTGCTGCTTGCTAAATAAATATGCTTTTAAAATAAGGCTTTCTCGTCTTTGGAAAAAAGGCATATACCAAATAAATGGACTGTGCAAAACAATTACAAACCTAATAACGGCGACAGTATCGCAGGTGTCTGTTGTCTCAGTCAATGACTTGAATTACAAGAACGTGTTGGGGTAAACATTTAATGTATTTGTGAACTAAAATGCTCTCTGTGTATATTCCGTTGTGTAAGTATTTGCTTCTAATCCAGTGTTATTGCATTATGTAATTGTTCTCCCTGGGGAATACAGAATGGCATGCACTTCCCACAATACGTAAGTGAAACGACCCGCAGCCTCTTTGCAATCGACTGGGCATGCTGATATTAACCACTGCTCTTGCAGAATCTCATAACCTTCTTGCTATTTACACATTTCTCATGTTTTAAAAAAAAATGAAATCTTTTGGTGTGCCGAAAAATCAAGCTTTTTTTTCCAAGCATCCACGAACTCCATAGGCCGTCTGCAGGCTCTTGACTCGAATGATGGCATGGGAAATTACCGAGATTATTTTTTTTATTTTTTTTTTTTTCCCCCTTCGCTTTTAAACTGTACCATTTGCTGCCGGAGAGCTGGGGCGTGTGTCTGGGCTGCCTTTAATGCACTTGGTGAATTTTGAATGAAGGTGAAAAATGTTTGTGTTTGAATAACTGCATGAAACCTCACGGGCTTCTGTCACACTTGGCACTTTATCCACGTTTATGATAGATCCTGATTGATTTATTTTTTGAATTTATTTTAATTAATTTGTTTTGTTTTGTTTTTTAGTGGGGGGAGAGACCAATATGTCATTAATGCTCATAAAAAAAGCCAATCCATGCTGACAGTTTGCAAAGGGCACGCGGTAACCTGTGCTGGCTCTCTGGGGAATGCAGCCTTTCCTTTCAAAGGATTTATTCTTATTTTTTTTTGCTTTATGTCAACAGCGATATTGCTCTTTCCCTGTAGCCTGTTCTTTTGTCGCAGGGTGACTCTGTAACTAAAGGATGGTAGGTCCATACTTGAGCGCTCAAAAAATGAGTGTAGTCAGCCTGTGTTTGTGTGTGTAGGTGGGGATACACAAGCACAACAAACCAAAAAAAAAGGAATTTTGAGTTTAGCTTTGCCAGCTGTGAGAGATACACGGACAGTCCAGTCCAGGTAATTTTCCATCAGGGAAATCTGTTCCGACGGCAACTGAAATGCCAGTGTCACTGGCTGCTATCTACGAAAAGGCAGCTGATACCTTAGAACTCAATTCAGCAACAGCTTTGCTGACGTCCTGTGCTTGATGTTACAATTTCTCTGCTTTAATTAATCAAGTATAATTTACATTTTGTCGCTTCCCTCTGTTCTGTATCAATAATCTCTGTGTGTCAAGAAATGCGTATGGTCCTTGTCAGGAATAGTAGTCCCCACAGCAACAGCGTGAAAATTAGGCGGTGTTTTCTGAAGGGGGAGGCTGACAGGAGGTGGAATTACCGGAATATTTATAAGCACCAATTTATAGTTTGGAAAAAAAAACACGCAACATTGTTTATCTTTGTAAGAGTTAATACCAATTTAGAAGGCGAGCAATGAAACAGAACAGAGAATGTGCTTAGGATACGAAGAACTGTCTTTAATATATTTTTCTTTCTAAGTTATCAGCTGTTTGGTTGGGTTTTTTTGCTTCTGTGTTGCCAAGTTCTTTACAAAACGTAGCTTCACCCCAGGCTTTGTTGACAGCAATCTTACTGTCACGTCATAAAGGCTAGCTTAGGTTAAGGGTAAGAGAAACCTATCTGCAAAGTACTAAGAGGACTTTTAACCTGTTCAAATTCGCTGCAGTAAGGGGGTGAGAGAGAGGGCACACAAGCTGGATAGTCACGTTAGAGCTGAGTTGATATGGAAGCATGGCAGGAGAATCCCCATCGTGGGTACTTTCTGCCTAAAAAGACTTCCCGTAACGTCAGAACCAATAGTAGATTGGTCTTTCAGTCTTCAAAATTCTCTCTTAAGTTTCCTTGTGCACTGCTACTTCTGACTTTGGAATATAAGTAGATATTTCACAGGATTAAAAAAACGCTTCTGCTTCCTGAATATTTTCTCTCAAGCTTCTCTGTGTCTCAGACTGTGGCCTCTGAAGAGGATGCTGAGAGAATCATAGAATTGTCCAGGCTGGAAGGGACCTCCGAAGGTCATCTAGTCGGACCCCCCCCGCAGTCAGCAGGGACACCCCCAACTAGACCAGGTTGCCCAGGGCCTCGTCGAGCCTCACCTTGAATATCTCCAGGGATGGGGCCTCAACCACCTCCCTGGGCAACCTGTTCCAGTGCTCCACCACCCTCACAGTAAAGAACTTATTCCTAATGTCTAATCTAAATCTGCTTTTCTCCAGTTTAAAGCCGTTACCCCTTGTTCTGTCACTGACAGCCTTTGTAAACAGGCTCTCCCCAGCCTTCCTGTAGGCCCCCTTCAGGTACTGGAAGGCCTCTATGAGGTCTCCCCGGAGCCTCCTCTTCTCCAGGCTGAACAACCCCAGCTCCCTCAGCCTGTCCTCGTAGCAGAGGTGCTCCAACCCCCCGATCATCCTTGTGGCCCTCCTCTGGACCTGCTCCATCAGGTCCATGTCTTTCCTACATTGAGGGCTCCAGACCTGCACACAGTACTCCAAGTGAGGTCTCACCAGAGCACGTGTTTCGTTTAGTCAGCCAGAATCCTAACAGGCTAAAAACCAATTCATAATTACAGATTTGCCTAGAAAACCTTAGCTTAGGTGTTGTGTTCCATCAGAGTTGATTTGGATGCGCGCTTAAACAAGGCTGCAAATCCTCTTTACTCTCTGCTATACCCGTAACGAGCTGAGCGCTGCAGTTGGCCCTTTAGAAAGCGATGTCTTCCCCACGCGCGCAGGGCGGATCTCGTCTCCTCTCAGTTGACCCCTGTTTCTCACCCCAGGCACCACCAGTCATGGCTTATCCCGCCACCACGCCCACGGGGATGATGGGCTACGGCATGGTAAGTGCTCTCCTGGCGCTCGGAGACTCTGGTGCTGGGCGTCATTTCACTGCTTATAGTTCGGGAGCGGTCGTTTTTCTGAGCTATTTTGCTGAAGATGGAATTTTACCTCCTATTGGTTAATTCTTCACCAGGTCACTAAGTCCTGGGTTTTTCAACTACTTGAGCGGATTTTATCTAAAATTTAACACTGCCCTTTCTTGGTTTTTCAAAAACTTTTAAAAATTAAGACAGTGTGTATTCTTGGTGGACTTTATTGCTGTAGCGTGTCCTAGAAATAAGTGTATCGTGTGAGTGTAGAGAGACATTCACAACAGGAACGTTTCATGGGTGAAGTGAAACCTTCCTTAAATACTCGCTCCCAACCTCAGCAGAAGGTACCAGTAATGCTTGATGCTGCAAAACTGCGGGTTTGTGACCCCGCCGTGTGCTGTGGTGCTGTTGGGAATTGAATCTCTTTTGAAACACACCAGGACCACCAGGCTTTTGACATAAACTTGCTGCTTGTTGCTCTGAGAAGTTGTCCAAATTTTTTGGCCTTAGCTCAAATTTTAAAATGTTTCTGAAATTACGCGCCTTGACTCTTCTTTATTAGTATGGGCTTTACCGAGCACAGCTTCGCTGGGTGAATAAAAGGAGAGAGAACTTCCTTAGGACAATTATTCTGTTTATTGGCACGCAGATTAGTATAATAAAACTAAGCTAAATGCTTCATCATATAATCACATTAGATTAATGATTTATAGTTCATACACGCTCGGTGAATGAACTGCAAAGCGGCCAACGGTGTTCTTGAGGGTCTTTTGGGGTAAAATAGTCTTCCCCATTACCCACCCATGAACTCCCGTAGTAAGTCCTGTGCAAAGTCGTCATGGTTAAATTACCATCAGTGTTGATTCAAACTGGATCTGCACAACTTTTGCACTGGTGGTACTGGAAGCATTTTCTTGGTTACTTTAATTCAGCAGCTGGGGAAGGTAACGTATGTAGTGTATAGAAAGTAATCTTGCATTTTTTGTGAAGTGGCTTTGTAAAGTGGGGGTTAAATGCCAATGTGCAATGGAAGCTGGAATTACTGGGAGCTGTAGCTCCGTTATCCTGGGTTGCTGTTACGCGCTCAGAAGCATGTGGTGTCTGAGCAGAGGGGTGGGATGGGCTGTCTCAGGACCACCACCAGGTGGCTGAAAACCCACCTGGCTTGTTCAGCCTTCCTCAGGACATTTCCTGCTGGGAATCTCTGAAATACTGACCCATTTTACAACCCTTGGGTTTAATTTTCCCGAAGAGCAGTGGTAGGTACCGTAGTTCTGAGCACGGCCATTTGGAAGTGGCAGGGTTTGCCCTTGGGGAGGGCACACAAGGACAGGCCATTTCCTTTGAGCAACCCGGCCTAGTTGAAGATGTCCCTCCCATTGGCAGGATCATCGGGTTGGAACTCGATGATCTTTAAGGTCCCTTCCAACCTAAACCATTCTGTGATTCTGCGATTCCCTGCCTGCTGGTTCCTTTGCCTTCATTATGCCAGCAGTTATTTTTAACTTAATTTTTTTTGTGGGATGTTTTCATCAGGGTTTCTTGAACGGGTTCACCGTGCGACTGCCCAAACAGCCGCTTGCCAGGCTGGGAGGAGAACCAGGATTAGGGCAGGAAAAGCTGTTTGGAACAGGGATGGGTTCAGTAGGGCTGCTGCCGGGTGTCAACCCGAGCCCGAAGAGGGTGCCAACAGCAGCACCAGGGCTGGGCATCTACTGAAAATAAATAAAACCTGACTTTTAAGACCATTAATATATGTTACACCTTAATTTGGCTCAGGCAGTGTGTCAGTAACGCTTCAGACATTGATTGCGTAATGGCTTAACCTTAGTTGTACACAGAGTTCTCAGTTTTCGTTTTCTCTTGAGCCCTCTGAGCTCTGGGCTGGTTTCTGTAAAGCTGTTCTCGTGCTTTCGGCAGCAGAGAGGGGAGCGCTGTCAGAGCTGCGTTGGGGGAGCAAGAGAACCAGCACAAATGCTTGTGCTAAAACAAGTATTTTGGTGTTTCACGTCTTTGCAGCAAGAGATTAAATGGGCTCAGCGGTTGTTGAGAGTATTTCTTTTAAAAACGCTCTAATGTTCCTTTCTAGCAACCTTTATTGGCAGAGTGTTGTAGAAAGATCTAACGTGATGGCATATATCACAGAATGGTTAGACTTGGAAGGGACCTGAAAGATTATCCAGTTCCAACCCCCTGCCATGGGCAGGGACACCTCCCACCAGACCAGGTTGCTCAAAGCCCCATCCAGCCTGGGCTTGAACACTTCCAAGGATGGGGCATCCACAGCTTCTCTGGGCAACCTGGGCCAGTGTCTCACCACCCTCACAGTAAAAAATTTCTTCCTGATATCACTATCCTGATATCTCCCCACTTTCAGTTTAAAACCATTACCCCTTGTCTTATCACCCCACTCCCTGATAGAGTCCCTCCTCAGCTTTCCTGCAGGCCCCCTTCAGATACTGGAAGGGGCTCTAAGGTCTCCCTGGACCCTTCACTTCTCCAGGCTGAACGACCCCAACTCTCTCAGCCTGTCCTCACAGCAGAGGGGCTCCAGCCCTCTTTTTGCCGTTTTCCTTTCTTTAAATACTCACAATATATCGCTGCTGTGTGTGATTTGATGTTGTCTGGATTTATTTATTTTCTTTTCTTGTAGCCGTCGCAGATGGGAGGCATTCCAGTAATGACACAGCCGACCTTAATATACAGTCAGCCAGTCATGAGACCACCAAACCCTTTTGGCCCTGTACCGGGAGCGCAGGTGTGTATATTCCCGATTAACTGGTGCTGGGAAGGGATTACAGCTGGGTCAGTTGCTTTAAAAGCATTAAGTGGAAGCTGTGTGCTTATGTGACAGCGTTTTGCAGGGGACAGACATTTTGTGCCGAGCCTTTTAAGTCTGTGGCTGTTCCAGGTGGGTTTAAGAACACGGTATCAAACCCGGTGAAGCTCCAGCCCCGCGTGGGGTCCTTGGTTCTGGCCCCTCTCTGGGGGGAGCCACCTTCAGCTTGTTTTAACCATTGTCTTCTCCAAAGCTACACAAATAGAGAGAGCTCGATTTCTGAAAACAGATTTTTTTTTTTGCAGTAGGAGAAAGTTTTTAAAAAAAAGAAATAGCAAGGGAGGATGGGCAACCTTTGAACATCTTCATGCTAATTGCAGAAAATACTGAGCTCGTTAAGGCTTCCTTGTGTTTGTGAACTGTAGTTGGAGGCAGAGCCAAGGTTAGCGGCAGATTGGAACTGCGGTATTAACAGCGTGGTTTTAATTACCGGGCGAGTGTTTCTGTGGCAGAGTTCACACTGTGCATCGTGTCTCTGTTAGAAATGTCTAATATATCGGGGCTGTATTTTGATCTTACTATGAAGAGCTCTGTCTTTAGAGGTGCCTGTTCAAAAACACGTATGTAAACTTCACTAAAATATGTTGGTTTAAGTGTGATTTTTGGGACTGGAGTGTGGAGGGAGAAGAATTCAGCAGTGGGTTGGAAAGGAAAAGAGCCCCAAAGCTCGCTCCCGTGCCCGAATCTGATCCTTTAACCAGGGAGGCTTTGCTGTGTGCTGCCAGTGGGCAGGACGTTCATTTTCTTTGCTAAAATAGATTTATTTTTTCATTATTTTTTATGCTTTATCTGAAAGGGACGCTATTAGCTTGCTTTAGCTAGAAGTGCGGCTTCCAATTGACTTTCTCTTGGGTTTCTGAGGGCTGCATTGCACTTCCACTGCCTCTTCAGACAAGTGATTTGGTACCTTTCATGTGGGTTTTGTACTATTTCAAGGGGAAAAAATGCGTTTACAAGCAAATAGAGAACACGTTAAAGGATTCTCAAGGATAAGAGTGTTTCTGCGATTCCCAAAACATCAGTTTTGAAATGTCCCTTTTAAAAAATAAAGAAATAAATAAATATTCTGCCTACCTGCCTAATTCGGTTATAGCCAGGTAGGTCTGAGAAGCTGGGCGAGCCTTTCTGCTTCATTTGACGCTGCAGGGCTTGGTCTGGGCTGAATCCCAGCCGCTGTCACAACAGGAGCAAGAGGAATTAGTCACAAGTGAGGTGTGCGGGGCTCTGTTTATTGTGCTGATCTGACAAGGCGCTTGGCTCCTGTGAGAGTTAATTGGATAGAAGGCACACCCGTTGAATCAGCAGTTGCTGCGTGACCAGGAAGGGTTTCCCCGAGACACAGAGTCTGCCTTGTTGGCAGGTGTTGGGGTTTCAGAAGCCTGACGCCGATAAAGCAACCGAAATGAAGCAAAGGCTGCTGCGAGCTGTTCCCCAGACAGCGGAGCTGGCATTTACTAACCTATGGCCACGGAGGGGAATTACAACAGTCTTACAGTAAATTTACTGTGTGTTCAGTCTTGTGGCTCTTCTGAGAGCGTATTTGTCTGTTTGGGGTTAGTTAATACCCCTGTTGTGCTTGAAATAGGAAAATAAAGAAATCAAAATGTGTGTTCTTGGTGTAAGTAGACAAATCGTAATGACTAGATGATCTTAAAGGTCCCTCCTAACCTAGACAATTCTGTGATTTTTGTGAACTTAGGGTTAAGGCACAGGACTCAAACTGCCTGCATCCCACGCGGATCCCGGGACACCCGAACTGTCATTCAGGTTTTGTCCGTGGTGTCATCACTGCCGAAAACAAAATTGGTTTTCGTATTTACATTTAAAGCACCAGATTCTATCACTTACCTCCAGCCTGCTGATAGATCTTGGTTTCTGTCTACAGTAAAGAAATTGAAAGTACTTAAAAACTTAATGACAGTTACGAAGTTGTTGCCAAAATATTATATTGCCAAGATGTAGTGTGTTGGGAACTCCTCCTGCTTTGTACACAGACCAGTAGAATACGTGTCCCAATGTTGTCCAGTTTCTTTAGGATTTAAACTGGTGTTTCTAACTTGATACCCTTAAGGATTTGTTTTAATAAATAGACTTTTCAAATCTCTAGACATACCTATTTTGCCTCTCTTTCAAGACATTGTATTTATGTGCTTGCAACTGTATTTCTAGCTGTTGCAATAAAAGCAAGGGTAGTTTGGATTTTTTGAGGGCAAAATAACCTGAAACAATTGAGAATGTTTCAAGAACAGCTGCTGCTTTGAAAAGTGCTGAAGTTATGGTTTTAAAGGAAACTGGTGTGTACCTTTTTTCTTTGAAATCACTTCTCTTGTGTTAAGGTCAGTATTTCCTGCTTGAGAGAGACCCACTATTTTATCATGATGAAAATTATTATTTGCCTTTCTCACTGCAAACCATCGTATCGTGGCAGCCAGGGCATGGAGAATGGTCAGAGAATGGTGTGATTAACCCCAAAAGGACATAGCCCTAGGAGGGGAAGCAGCTGAGTAGTGACAATTTGAAGATGTAAAATAGAATAAGGAAATTATTCAGCCTTTTGCCAGCCTCTGTGTGAATTAACGGCACTGAATTGTACAGAGAAAGCAGTAGCAGTGACCGCCTGGGGAGGGGGATGGACAGGTAAATGTGTGAATAAGTTTGAAGGTTTTATGGGCTGTATTTTTGGTTTGGGGTCTTTTTTTTTTTTGGGGTTTTTTTGTGTTTTTTTTTTTTTTTTAATTTTATTTGGAACTGGGGAAGAAGAGACTATGAAGTCCAGGACAGGCTTATGGCAGAAAGCAGGTTTTACAGGACCTCCTTTTGCCACGTTAATCCTAAAATATACGCTAAAGCATCCTGACAGACTTGTTAAATGAGAAACCAGTATCTAGTTAATGACGGGAATCGGCACAACACTCGCTTGTGGACGGGTTCTTCTGCGTTACTGTGACTTTGGGGAGGTTCTGTCTTTGTTGGAAGCGGTGCGAAGTGACGGCCGGTGGACGCGAGACCAAGCTTTGGGTCAGGTCTGGCACAGAACGTCGTGTTTCGGATCCCACAAGCGCTGGGCAGGAAAGGAGAGACTCAAACCAACAGCTCTGGGGGTGTTAGCGCTGGAGAAAGCGGTGGCCAGTGCTGCTGTCTTAAATACTTCTTCTTAGAAACATCTAAGGTGGGTTCTGGTTTTCAGGTATATTTAGAAGTGGTGTTCTGGATAGATGTGATGTAGGAAACTTTAATTATACTTTCCATGTTTTGGAGGGGTTTTTTAGGCCTCTTTTGTAATAATTGTAGGAATTTCATTAAAACAGGTAGTTGCTGTAAGGTACCGTGTCTTGTCTGCATTTGGTGGGGCATTTAGGAAGTAGCACTGTCAGGGTGGTTTTTTTTTCCCCCCCCCAGTATTTAACCTGAACAGGTTTCATGAAACGTCACCGGTTCCTGGTTACGTGCTGATGTGACACAAACGAGAGAGCTCCAAACCTACCAGTCTTCCACACTGCTTTCAAACTGGGATGTTACTTTGGACTTAATGCCAATTGGAGATTTGCCAGCTCAAGTTAAGGGGACTTTTAAATGTGTGACCCTGAGCGTTTGACCACGAAGAGGAGGAAAGTCTCCTGCCATCGGGAAAGGGGAACTTCCAACATCTTGAAACAGCTTCTTCAAGCGCTTCCCATTCTGTCTCATGACTCTTCCATAATCTGTCTGCGGGGACCGGATCCCACTGCCCCACTGGGAGTGGGGTTTGGGGAGGGAGGTAGAGATTCCAGCCCAGGTAGAGCGTGCTGATCCTGAAGGAAACTCCTTCTCCCCGCGTGGTTTCTGAGATAGACTTTAACGTGAGAAATTTAAATGTGCAGTGGTGATATTTGCACTCTGGGCACTCCTGCAAGCAGTTCCCCTGAGGATGTTCCCCGTCGGGCGGAGGTTGGCAGGCGGTCAGCATTTCCGAAGGAAATAACGTCTTTGTGAGATGTTTTTGGGCATGAAGTGCGAGCGTGCGCTGGCGCTCGGGGACTCGGGTGGGAGCAAACCGTTACAGCGACGGAATCCGAAATGGAGAAAGTCGTCTGGTTGATTTGCAACTTCGAAAGCCTGCAAGCTCTCCGAGGGAGGAGGGCAAATAGAATTTACTAAAGCACCGTTTATAACTGGGAAAGCACTAACAAAGAAGGAAAAGGGCTAAAAAAAATAAATAAATTGACAAATAGCAGCTACTGCTGCAACTGCAGCCGGCAGGTTATGGGTCCCTTCCAGCAGCAGCAGCTGGAAAGCCAGTATTACCGGCTGGTGAATTACGTGCTTTACAGGGCTGTGTCTGTAGTGCGGTGCTTTAGATGGATGGCTACAGGATGTGATTTTTGTTAGTCTGGATAGTATAGACCATCGCTCTCACTCTTCAGTTCTCACCTAAAACCGCAGCAGTTGATTAAGCTCTCCTCCGTTTATTTTTTTGCCTCCTCCCAGAATACATCCCGTGTTCTCCTAAGCCCCAAATTGACAATTACGCGTTGTCTGCTCTCCGGCTTCTTTTTATACACATCCTATTTCAAAGGGAAAAGACGCTGAGAGCTGTTTCTCCTGGAGACGGCGCCTGGAAAGCCGCCGTGCTCTGGCGGGACCCCCAGGGTCACCTCTCCCTGCCAGCCCCTAGTGTTGCCAGTGAAGTGGGGAGAGTGGGAACCTGTTCCCCAGGAGTGTCAGGCTTCACGTTTTTGTATCTTCTTTTGAAGAAAACTGCTGTGGAAGTGTGAGGTTGTCTGCTTATTTGGCAAATTCCAATTGGAGTTTCCTTTCTGGGGAGTCATGTCCGGCTTGTTTCTGCATTACACCGACCATTGAAGAGACTTTCTGTTCTCCATATGACCAAACACCTCGTTTTAATAGTTGATTTCTGCCAAGTTTGCCTCTTAACCTCCCCCTTGTCCTTTCATTACACGTTCCGCTTTCATATTCTGTCATTCTGAGACCTTTTTTTCTTTTTCTTTCCCTTTCTCTGTCGTCTTTCCTGCTAGCTGTCTGCAGCATCCAGCCCTTCCAGTCAGAGTCCTCACAGAGCCTCAGGAAAGGATCCCTTTGCAGAGCTCTCTCTCCAGGATTTCTTATAGAACAACTTAGGTATTGTCCGTTATTCTGGGGAGATGCTGATTTTCGTGATACAGAACAAAATCAAAGTTCTAATTGGAGTTTTATTAACATGATTAGAACCGTTTCTGATGAAAATAAGTCGTGTTGAGTTGGAAGCACTGTGGAAGTGACTTGGGAACTCTGTCTATGTAACTGCGGCAGTTTAAAGGGCCCCAATCAAGTCATTTTGCTTCAGTCCTTTCCAGTCCTTTGGAAATAAAGTTTTCTGGTTCCTTCCTGAACTGCAAGAGCCACCACACGCGGTCCTTGGCTGCAGCTGGGGAGAAGGAACTGGTACTACCTGGTATATTTACCATTTGTCGCAGGCGGAGTGATTAAC
>VXAK01021987.1:0-79906 GCA_013399435.1 Arenaria interpres
GGGGCTGGCCCCGATCCTCCCTGAATAAAACTTGGGAGAGCGGTGGCGAGCGCAAGGTGGGGCGGGTGCGAGCCGCCGGCAGGGAGAGGTCCGAAAAATAAATAAATAATAATAAAAAAAATTCCCATCTTTTCCACCCAAAAAAATCGCCTAATTTTTTAGTGAAAAAGGGCGGCGCGCGGTCTGGAAAGGTGAGTGTTTGGTGCGCCAGCCGCCTGCTGCAGAATTCACTTCCATCCCTTGAAGGGTGGGTATGAGAAGGAATTTTTCTTGCGGAATGGCCCCTTATTTGCAGGGGCTGCGGTGCAGGTAGCGCACAGGTGAGACAGACAGACAGACAGACACACACCCCCCTCTGCTTCGTCGGGGGGGGCACGGGGGTGAAACATCCCCCCGCAGGGTGAGTAAGGAGTGTGGAGTCTAATGACACACCGAGTCTTCCCATTACAGGCGTGGGCTGGTTGTTGGGGGCTCAAATGTAAAAAAGCTATGAGAGATGATGAGGCGGGCGGCTTCTCAGCTGTGTGTTTTGCCAGGAAAAGGCAGATTCTCATCCCTGTTTGTGTTGGGAAGTTCGGGAGCGTACGTCAGACAGTGAGCTGCTTTAGAGGAGGATGCATCGATGTGGATTTTAGGCTTTTTTTTTATATATATATACACACACAGGTGAAAATAGCATAAGGATAACGAAATACCTAGAGAAATCAGACAAATGCTGAGGGTTAATTAGTGCTGCTGGGGAATGTAGCATAGCTGCGGTACAGTGAATGAAGGCAAATTAATGTTGAATTGGGAGAAGAGCAAGAAGAAATACAGTGAACGTGCCACAGAGAACAACAACATGGCCATGAAACCCTGCTTGCAGCGTTTCTCAGGTTGGAGCTTGGAATGATTTCTTCAGAATGCTAGAGGTTGGGTGTTGCCTATTTTTTCTTATTTAATCCTCCAAACTTAAATACCAAACCTGTAACCGAACCCACCCTTTCCTAATGTCTGAATTAAAAAGGAAAAAAGGGAGCTCGTGAAATAAGCGCATTTTAGCAATAGCATATTGAAGAGAATTTGCTGGTGACAGTTGCATGAGGGCTTTTTGCTGGAGTGGTGAGAGACACCTTAAATCATGGATACTCTGTGTAGAGGTATGTTTATCTGGAAAACGTATGATGAAGGTGCAGTCGAACTATGAAATTACAATATATTGCAACTTGCCACAGTCAAAATCCCATTTTTTTTGGCTCTGCAAGCAAACAAACTGTTGCAGGAGGGAAAAAAAAAAGGCAGTAGTGCTTGGGCACAGCCTGTCTTAAATTGTTTGAGGTCTGTGGCCATTATGACTCTGGGGCTTCTAAAAAATAAACAAACTACTTAAAGAGCTGTGCTTCTTTTTTTGTAGTAACTCCTGCTAAGCGCATCGTAAGTGCAAAAGACGGTGTGTCTCCAAACTTGCCACCAGTTTCATTTCAGTGGAGAGGTAGGGCCGTATCCTCTTTGCATCTAGGCTGTGGTCATAGGATATTGAAGCGTTCTCGCGTGTGGGTTTAGACTGGTAATTAGCGTGTGAATTACTGGTTATGTATTCAGTGTAACTGGATGAGGAATATAATTTTATAGAATAAACTCCTTATCAATATCGATTGCGTTGTAGCAATTCCTGTCTTGCTCCCATCTTTCTGTCTTTCCCATTGGTTTTCCCATGATGCTGTGTGAGCTCATGTTTTTATGAATTGAAATACACATTGTGAACAAAAATATGTCTTCCAAGGTACCTGACAATTACCTGTTAACATTTCAGCTTACATACACTAAATTTACTTTCAATTAAACCTTTACAATATAAGTGATATATATGTTAATGTTGAGAAATCCATGAGCATACCTGTTACGTGCAGTGAATTTTTAAAAGATTAATTTTTTTAATGCAACGTTGCATACAAGCATGCCTAACTTTCTGCTTGTAAATTCTTATTTATTAATATTAATGCCCACAAATGCAAACTGTGTAAGGCCCAATTCTGTGTCATGTGTGGTATTATGCAGTCCGTACACTGAATTCTGCAGGTTTTGGGTTAGATACACATTTCTGGAAGAACGCTTTATCTGCCAGGCCTTCTTTGGTTTGCCTGTGACAGTTTCATTAGTATAGAATCCTCCATTTTCATTAATTTCAGGATGCTTGTTAAAACTGGTAATAGTATATCTTAGGTTTTTATTAGGGAGCAAAAGGAAAACAGTAAGAAGGGAGCCAGAAGACTCTAAAACAACACCTTGATACGTTAAAAAAGAAGAATGTGACCTGCAGCCCTCCCGACTTTGTGCATGGTTTTTCATGTTTAAAGAAAAAAAGAAAGGATTGTGTCCCTTCGTATGTTTTGTCTAAATTTACCTTTTCTAGAGGTGGTTAAACTTGCAATCAGCTGAGAGGTTAGCAGCATCTGCAGTTCAACATTGTGAAATATTAAAACAAAATACCTTTTGCTATTCAAGTTTTTTGACACCCCCTCTCCCCTCCAGTTTCGTGTCTTTTGGATGTATTAAGCAGTGAGTATACACATTGATTACTCTCCTTGAAATTTTGAGTATGAATTTGCTTTAGAGCAGAACGATACGGCAAGATGATTTCCTTTGACATCCAGACAAGCAAATGGCTCTGAGGGTAGTTTTTTGATGAGATTAAGCTGGTTTTAAGAACTGATGCAAAATCAGTGACCTCTTGTCCCTGTTCTCCCACCCGCAGTGGCGTGGCATTGTAGCCCTCTCTCTTGGACCAAGTTAAATGCCTGAGCAGCTGCTGGGTGAAGGAAGACTATTTATTTTTGCAGGGCTCCTTTCTGGCAGGATCGGGAGACTGAACTTGACCTGTTGAACGTGAGGGTGACGGGAGGAGGGTGCAGGAACTGGGGTCTGTCCTTCCTGGCAGCGGCAGGTGCTTTGGATGGCTGGTGCCGGCTGTGGGCTCAGGCCTGGAGTAGTTGGATGAAGCTTTGGAAATGTCTCTGTGAGTGGTGCGTTTCGATGCAGAGCGAGTGCCTTTCCCCCAGTGTATGTTTTGTTTATGCCTGGTACTGCACAAAGAACACCCGCAGCCTCACCTACGTCACTGACTGTAATCCTCGCGGTCAGCCTGATCGGTAATTTCAGGTTGTCTTGTGCTTTGCTTCCAACGTAATAACTATGTGCCAACCTCTAGGGACGTTTCGCAGCATCTGTAGAACACGCAAAAGCTGTGTGGTCACACAGGGCCTCGTGATGTCACCAGGGGGAGGTTACCACGGTCACCGGTGAGAGCAGAACGGAGCCCCCCGGGTGCTTCTGACTCTTACGGTTTGAAGTCTTCATCTTGGAGGAACAGGTTCATTTCACCTTCAAGGTAGAGAGTGTGCCTCTTGCATTCATTGGAGATAAACGGGTGTTTAAAGCTCACTGCGTCCGCAAATATTTGCAGCGGTGGAGTGGACTAGATCATTCATCTCTGGTTTATTTGCCAACTGGATTTTATGAGCTTTAAAGAACCAATTCTAGTTATGTTGCTTAGGATTATTCCAGTCCCATTATTTTATGGAACTAAAATGCAGTTGTTTGGTTTACATTCATTTAAAAAGTAATTACTTGAAATACATACCCTACCTTAATTGGAGAAGGTAGTGGCTTGTGTTGTGAACTTCCATTAAGAAGGGAGAAACTGGGCATTTTGAGCCCAGTCTTGAAATTGTCCCTTGTGAAGCCGCCCCATCCAGTTCAGTTCGTTGAGATGTTACTTAAATGACCTGTGATGAAAGGATCTGGTTTAATGATGAGGAACAAACTGGAGAGGAATTTAGGTTGTTGTCCTAGCGTGGAATTAACTGTGGGACTCTGATGAGGGAGCAGAAGTTCCTCTACTGGATTTTGAATAAAAATGCTGCATATTTTGGGAGCTGAGGTGATGGAACTGTGGTGTTTCAGATCTTCAGGAAAAGAAGTCTTTGAATAATCCATAGAGTTCCATGAATAGTCTGGTTTTCTTCCTGGGCAGCATTTATTACTTATCTTTCCAAAGTTTGTCAAATAATTTATACTGTGGTGTGAGAAACTCCATCTTGAAAAATACTCTTTAATTTAAGAGAACTTTAATTAGTAATGATATAACATAAAAAGTATAGTGTGCTGCTTTGACTCAAATTTGGGTTTGTGCCACATTGCATGATTGTTTAATTTCAAAGGAATCATTATTTATTCATGGTGTTTATAAAATACATGTAATAATTGGGTTTGTATGTATTCTGCATAAAGCAAACCTTGGTCTAAATTTTGCTTCCTCAGTCATTTTTAGAATTTTTTTGGTAAAGCTTTTTCTTGCTCTGAGTGGAGGTTTTATTTGCTGAAAACGATGCGCTTTTTTTTTGAATTTAAGTGGTTTTTTTTTTTTTTTCCCCCTTTCCCTCCCACCAACCCCGTTGCTTTGTCAAGATGAGAGTTGTTCAGCTTTACCGAAGAAGTAACCTTAGGTGGTAATCCTTAAGAGCCGATTTGGCAAAGGCAGAGGTAGATACTTGAGGAAGATGAAGAATCCCGGTGAGTTCATGTTACTATTCCCATGCAGGCAAGTCCCCGCACGCCGCCGCCTTCGGCTGGGGCCCTGTGCTGCCGAGGAGCGATGTCGGATGAGCTAATGGGTAGGGAAGTAATCTCTTAGAGTGGTGTTCTCTTTTGAACTGGCATAACTGATGAGGAGGGTGATGAATCATGCATGTTGACATTTCAGCTATTACCAGTATTTGTTATTTATTTGTCCTTTACGAAAAGAACATATTGGTGACTGAAGGAATATCTCCCAGAGCAGACTGACAGCTCTCTAGTAGGAAGGCTGGGGTTGCTGTTAATTTTCCAGTTTGGCTGGGGAGTGATTTGTTGTCGGGAGATCTTTCATACGCGTGATTTCAAAGTCTTGGAGCAACTTGTTGCTCATTAATTGTTTGATTGTACTTAATGAGACATATACCACTTAGTTTATTCTGTCCAAAGTGAAGATCCTGGCATGTATGAATTATTCTTTCTTGCACCACAGGCAGTTCCATTCATGTTGCCCCATTTCCCATAAGTTATTGAAAAGTCATCTGATGAGCGTTTCTGACCTTATTATGCTGATCAAAGCGGGGAAAGCTCAAAGCTGCGTTTGTTCTGTGCGGAGCTGTAAGTGTATGCAAATAGCAAACGTCCATCTTCCACTACCCAAAGCTTAGAAAGATGGAAACAGGCTTTCTTGCCTCTCTTCCCTCAAGATTTTTAATCTGGAGGTTTGCGATCATTTCTTCTAGAGTATGTTGCGCGTAAGACAGCAGGGTTTGGTTGTCACGATGAGTTATTTCTCTTTACATCCTGTTTTCTGAATTCTTTGGGGGTTTTTTTGCCATTGAAAGAGGTGACTTGGTTTTTAGAGATCGGTGACACTTAGCAGATTTTCATTCTGTAATATTTAAAACCTGAAGCTTGTACAAATACATCACTAATGAAGTTCAGCTGAATAGTTGAACTGCATCTTTTACCCTGATCTGTAAGGGATATTTTTAAGATTAAAATATGGAGTAGTTTGACAGAGCAGTTGAGGTAAAATTCCCAACTACTACTGAATAGGGTAAATGTGTGGGTTTTTTTCTCAGAGTTGCTCACTGTAATGGTGAATATTCCATTGTCTTAATTTTTACTTACATCAGCTTTAATTGCTAATTATGGTTGAATTGTAGTCATCTGAAATTTGAGATTTGTAATGATCTCATTAATGAAAGCAGTATTTTGAATAGGTGAATTCTTATTTGCAGTATCAGTCGCTCTGGGAATTTGTTATTAATTAGCAAGACTGGGAAAAGAGATGGTTAATTTGGATTTTATGACAGGGCATCTTTCTGTTTACTTACTTATTTTTAGATATTTCAGGTGTTTATTTCATTTTTCCTTCATGCTTGTACGATTTCCAGGGCAGGTGGAGTAATATTTTGGCAGATAGCTGCTATTTTTCTGTATTCAGATTATTTAAGTAAAATGCTTATATAGAGCAGTCAGTAAGAAACATCACTTATATGTTTTAGTTGCCTTAACGAGTCAGGTTTGCATTTGTGTTTGTGAGTGGTTCCCTCCCTGTTTTATGAGTTCTTTTCAGCCGAACCCCTTAAAAATTGGAGTTTCCTTCTCAGTTTGGATGAGAAACTTGCATTTGAAAAAGAGAAGCCATCAGTGCACATGAAAAGCATCACAATTAAAGACAATGTAAAATATCTCCTCAGAATGGGAGTGTGAATATTTATAGTGTTTGTGGTTCCGGCAGGCAGTCCTGTGTGGATTCCAATTGCTGTAAAGCATTAACTGATGCTCTTGAAAGTGTCTTAATATCCTTAACCTGGAAACAATTATGGTCTCTGCTGTTCAGTGCCGGTCACCTGGATGGCAATCTGAAATTCCTTGCAGGTGGATTTCCCATCCTGCAATTGCAGAGTATTAAGCTGATTGAGCCAGATCCTGTGGTCATTTAACGGTTGGTTTAAGTTTTGGTAAGCAGTACTTAGGGGCTCTTCTGTCAGGCTTAGCATTTTTAGTGGGCTGCTTCTCTCCGAGTTTGTGAGGTATTATTTCCAATGAAGTCAAGGAAAACTGGGAGAAGACTGTAAGGGGAAACAAATGTGAATTGAATAGCTTCCCGGCTGTGTATCTAGAGGTATAAATGTTAGAGGATTTAGATTCTTCCTGCAGTTGTTACATGGAAACTGGTTTATTTGGCTTTATTGCTTTAGGGAAACAAAAAAAAAATAAAAAAGCCTTATCTTTTACTGCTCTTTGAAGAAGTTTTACCCGTCTGTGCCGTCACCCAGCTGCTGTTACCTGTTATCTTCATCCCTGGCTGAAAGCTGCTGGTCTCTCAGCTGTGCCGAACCACATGTCAGGGTGTGAGGTAAAAAGAATAATCTCATTTCACTGCCTTCCTCCTGGTGTTCCTGCCCTGAAATGATTTCCTGGCGGTGCTGATCAGGTGGAGTTGAGCAGTCCTGGTTTGTCCCACCGGTCTGGCACGGCAGATTCTGGTGTTGCCCTTTTCTGTCAAGAAAAATGAGCTTCTGCCATCTTCTCTTCTTGGGTTGGGGTCCCCTAAAGTTAGTATTTTTAATGAAGAAATACTCGAAAGTAGGGGGACAGTATGCCAGCAGAGTGCAATGAAGTGTGCAGCTTTTCTTTTGTCGGTCCTTTTATTTACCTCTTTAAGAAGAGATGATTTTACCTTTTGCCTTACCTCCCCTTCTGTCCTGTGGGGATTATTCTGTGTCAAGAAACTATTTTTGGTGGTAGGATGCTCTTAATGTTCCAGATAATGATTTGAAGAGGCCTAGTAACTAGAAGATAAAGTGACACAGCACTTTTGTAGAAATGAGGGACGTGTTTTTAACGCTGCAGGGTGTCAGTGGGAAAGCCCATGTAGCCCTGTAGCTCACCAGGACTTGGGGAGTCGCTAGGGGATGGCAGCATGGGGCTTGTGGAAGAAATGGGTGAAAACGGTCATGTCCTTTCAGGCCTAAGCCCTCATCCCTCTCTTCTTTCTCTAGGCTACCTTAATAGTATGCGGATTTCTAATTTCATGTCTTGGCTCTCTTCTCAGAGGTTGGTGCCTGTCTGTGAGTGTAAGGGGTCACTCGCTGAGTAGATAATTGGGATAGGCTTAGGCAGGCGGCTGCTTCTGAGTGCTGCAGGAGAAAGTCTTCAGCAAACGGGGAGATTAGTGCACAAACAGATAAACAACTTTCTGTCCTTCAAGAGATTTTATGGAATAGGATATGGAGAGGAAACCCAAGTGAAACCTCACGGTACTTGGAGGACAGAGCCAAAAGGAAGCGTGTGTGTGTCCAACTTCCATGACAGTTGTAAACCAGAGCCCGTGGCAGGTTGCAAACCTAAGTGGGTATAGTGATTTGAATGATCCAAATTAGTGTTTGTGCTTGTGGGTTTTGCTGCCTTGCCCCAAGCTTGCGGGCCACGCTCTTCTTCATGTGACTTTATTTTTATGGGTATTTGCAAAATGATATGGGTTCAGGCCGTTACTGTGTTCACAGAGCTGTGTGTTACTTAATCTGTTACTTTTTGTAGATGCTCAAGTTGGGGTCTAATGGTTATTATCTTTTCTAACAGCATTTGCATTTCTAAATAATCTTAGTTTAATAGCTAATTTATATTTTATGAAGGGAGAAATCTTCCATTTGCTAATTTAATGGGGATTTTCTCCTCTTACTCAAATAATTTTTCTATTTTCAATGTGAGATTTGGTTAGAGGACCTCAACTCAATTTTCTGCTGTTTCACACGGTTATTAGTATGAGATACTCAGCTTCACACTTAGAGCATTAGTGGTTGCTTGAAATCTTTGCCAGCAGCTTTCCATGGGCACCAACCTTTGGCTAATGATTGAGCGCATGTCAAGGCATCCCTTGCTTTTTTTGTCTTCAGGAGTGGGGATTTAGTATAACGTGCACCATTAAAGAAAGGAATATTGTTCTTTGAAGCCTTAAACTGTAACGGAGCTACGTATGCCCACCCGCTTTCTCTTCAGACTGGTCATATTATCTGTGTCTCGATTTAAAAAACCATAAGATAAAGCAAATGCAATGCTGACAGCAGGCAGTGCAGCTACACCTCCTCAGCAGAGGTGGAATGTACCATCTGGCACTATGTGGGTAGTAGTTATCCCAAAAAGTAATAACAGTGGGAGTTCTTGCCAGTTACAAGTTGTGATCACAAGCCAAATGGTGTCGTTCTAAATTAGTGTACGTTTCCAAAGAGAAAGAGATGCAAGTATTTATTTTTGCGAACTCGCGAAGTATTTTCAATCACGGGGGTCTGAGCTGAGGTTTCGGTTGCTGGCGTTTGGAAGAAGGTGTGAGGGGAGTAAGTCAGGGAATATGGGCTGTGATGCTCGCTAGACCGTCTTCTGGGCACTAAAAAAAGTTGGCTTTTTTTTTTTTTGGTATTATGCAAGCCTCAACTTGGTTAGAATATGCAAGGAAGAAATTGAGGAATTATTTAAAGAGTGAATAACAGAGAGGTCTATTGATTGATTGCAGTTTTGCTGAATGGGAACGGAAAGATCTCAGTTCTTCATCCTTTGGCACTATGAACTGGTCTTGAACAAATCACTGTTACCCGCTGTAAGAAGAAGAGAAAAACTTTATAGCTAGGTAAAAAAATCCCTGTCTTGCTTTTAGTAACACTTTTGGCATGGTGGCCTCTGATATCTTTGTCTAAAAACTTCGACGTGGAATAATCACAACTGCTGTGAAGTGGATGCAAAACCGGTTGGCAAGTTGCTTAGTAACCTGGATGCTAGAATTGAGAGTGTTCTAGTAAAACCTGTGGATGACATCAGCTTTCAAGGGGTTGCAGGGATAGGAAAAAAGGATGAGATTCAAAAGGATCTTGAAAAATTGGAAACTTAAAATACGAACAAATCAATTTCTCCGAGTTTATTCTGAGTAAAAAGAGTGGTGAATAGTATATATACAGGAAAGCGCGAGCTTTATGGAAGCTCCATAAACGTCCAAAATGAAAATTAAATCTCAGTATCATTTGCATGCATGCTCGCCTGCACACAGAGCGAGGGAAATTCAGAGGGAATTGTGAATTTGTGACTTTTTTTTAGATCTGGGTTCTTATCGCAGACCCTGAAAATACTATGTATCGGTGTGGACAGCATTCATGTACAGACACAGATAGGTTTGCACAGGGGGCTGTTGTTCTTTTCCAAGTTATTTGGGTAGATGATTTAGCTGTTCTTATACCAGCATACATTGTCTCTTTAGGGGGCTTTGCCAACATCTTTTTTTTTTTTTTTTTTTTTTTCCCTTTTTCTTTTTCCTCCACCATAGCAATAACTGCAGGAATCCTCATCAAGTAGATAAGCTTTGCATCAGATTCTTATTTTATGGATTTTTTTTATTTTTTTTATTGCTTTTACCTCTTGTAAATGCCCATAAGACTACCTCACAAATCTGGTCAATAAAGAGTTTTTCTGAGTCCACTGAATGCACTCACAGGCCTTGCACTGAGGTGGTTTCCCATGTTGGGGTGCTGGAGCTTAGATCTTCCTAATGGAGCTCAGCATTGAAGTTGCTGGATGCATACACAAATTTTTAAAGTGAATTAATGAATGTTCTTTAGTGAGCACCTGAATACGTTTAATTTCTTTACCAAGCTATTTCTATTCAGAAACGCAGTTTAAGTCAGATAGGTAGGAAGGCACCTTATTTGAAATAGTTGCCTCAATTAGATGCTTTTTGTGAGAAATTTCAGCATTTGTGCAAACCAAAACCATTGTAGGATTTTTACATACCTGATGTAGCTGTGTACTGTGGAGAGTCTTATGTGTCTTGGTGACAATGAAAATTTTGCATTAAAGAAAGCTATTAGGATTATCTTCAAACTTTTGCATTGCGTTTGTCCTCGTGGACAAAGGGCTTTGCAGTCAGAAAAGCAGAGAAGGCGCTACTCTGGGCTGTGTTTACTGCTTTGCATGGGCTGCGCTTTTTCCTGTAGTCAAGGTTTTTCACTCTAGTGTAAATGCTGAAAAGCATAGATGCAAATTAACGTCCTTCATAAATGGAAGCGAATGAAAAATCTCTCCCAAGTTTGGATAAAACCACCTTTAAAGAAAGATTAGATCATATGACGTAAGATTATTTGGCTATTCGTCATTATCAGAGAACTGAGCAACTCTAAAAATCTTCCAAGTGCTGAGTCTGTCTTGACAACACTTTGTTTTACGTGAGTGTGGCTTGGGTTGGTTTTGTTAACTTTAAGAGTAATACTATACGGAGAGTAAATCTTGTTGTATTAATTATTACCCATTTAGCTCTGGCTATACTGGAGCTGCCTCTGGCATACGTGGGGGATTTACCCTTCTCCGATGTCACACACTGCCACCTGTGTTCCCGCATCTGATGCATGTGAGCGCTTACGGAGATCGGCAGGTTTGGAATTCGGGCAGCTTAAATCTATACTTGTCGAGCGTCTGTACTATAAATCCCCAGATTTATATCTGGTGGCAGTTTGCTCATAGTCTAGACACTTGTGCTGAACTTCTGCGCGAAGCTCGTCCCGGCTGCTTACATTCGAGAAGTCGTCTCTCTGCATTGTATTAAGAGCTTATCCATATGCTCCGAGCTCTGCGTGCAGGAAGTCTGCTGGCAGCAGTCCCGCTATTCCATATTCTGATTTCAGGCTCTTTGTGGATCATCAGGGGAAAAAAAAAAAAAAAAAAGGCATAAAACGTGACAAGTTGTTGGCTGACTGATTTCTAGATAAGTTTTGCAAGAAGATTTGAATAAATATTAATGTTATGTGTAAGAGATGATGCCGCGTGGCTGGGTCTGGTGTGAACTGCAGGAGGGGATTAAAAATAAGATGGAGCAGCGCACGGGGGTCAGTCTGGAGAACGGTCTCCACATTCAGCCTCCGTATCGTTGCGGCGTAGGAACGGAAGTAATGGCTGTTGGTTGGAGTGGGTCTGAATGCCGGGAGAGACTAGATCTGTGTTTCCTTTTGACAATAGATGTGCTTTGTCATTCTTGTCATCGTTTATTGTCATTAGACAGAACATCTGATTTTTGCAATTAGTTTGGATCGAGCACTAATTTTGAGACGTTGTCCTATTTTAGAACTTTGTAGGAGCAATACATAAAATAATGCATTTTAAACAGTCTCACTTCTCCTTCCCTGATCCCCCCTGACATTCCTCCCAGAGGAAGCAAATCATTTTGGTTTCACATGGGTTGTATACAGGGACTGTTGAGATCCCTGTAAGAAACAAAACCCAAATCTCCTTAAAACTATGGCTGACAAAAGTACAGCTGCAGCAAAGTATTTGTTTTCTGGCTGTCAAGGCTGTTTTTGTTTGTGGTATTTCCCAAACCTGGGCTAAACTTTCAAGTGGTTTCCGTTTTCTGGATATTTTTGTTATGCTGTGACACCAGCAGAAAATGGAAGACTGGGTTGAAATTCATTAGTGTCCATTTTCCTTTTCCTGATGCGACTGGTTTACAACAGCTTATTGGGGCACTTTTACACATGAAAATGCTTGTAAATGCTAAAGCTATAACTTACCAATTGATTAATTCAAAATATTATCCCGTATTTCATAAACAGCAACAGAGAGAATAAATTCTGCAGCTTTTTCTATGTCTGTTCAAGGAGGGCACAGAGTCTGGCTCCAGCACTTCAGTGTACGGAATAATAGATGGAGCTGGACCAGGCTCACAAGAGTTTGAAAAATAAGCCCATAGTAATGTGTCTTCGTTGTGTTGGGGAGAAATAGCTTTTAGTTTGATGTAGTAGGTGCTTGTGTACATGAAGGCAAATAACACTGTTTTCAAGTTTTCTGGAGTGCCTGTGTAGGAAGGAAAGTTTGGTCTCAATCTGGAATTAGTTTGGATAATTCAAAGGAACAACGTAATTGTTATGTAGGAGGAGGATTTTTTTTTTTGGTATTTTTAAGATGCTCTGTAACACATCATTAAAATATAGCTAAAAGGAGCCCAGTAGAAAGTGCTGTGTGTCAGTGCTCTCTTGGAAAAGACTGAGTTGCATTCCTTCGTGTTTGTTCTTGGTGTCGGAGTTGGTGCATCTGAAATGCTCTGCTAATGGGAGTCGGACTGATTTTTTTTTTTAAATATTATTTTATAAAACACAAATAGGAAATGACTAGTGAAAGTTGAAATACTTCATAAAACTTTAAGTTTATGATTGTCTTCCAAATAAGAAACCACTTAAAATATTAATAACTCTGTTTACATGTTTGATGGGCCTAGTTAGATTGAAAGATTCAATATTTATAGTTGGTTGCTTTTTAGATAAAGGAAAGAAGTCTCCAGGTTTCATATAGTGTTATTTGTATACCTCTGTGAATTCAGCCTTTTCCTTTAGGAAATTGCTTTTATTGGTCTGCAGCTTGCTAGCGGGGTTTTACTAAATAAGGTTTAGAAATACTGTAGGCAAAAATGTGAAAGACTCTGGAAATATTGTAAGAAAACTTACAGAGAAGGGAGGAAACTTCTCCCTTACGAAGAGGGAGAACCTGGTATTTTTTCAAATGTGTTTTGTTTGTTTTTATACTAGGGTTGTGTTTACCTCTGGTATAGATATCAGATGGCGAGCTTTTGCATATTACTCATTATAGGAACATCAGGTTGGTTTTCCTTCCTTTATTTGTGCTCTTCCTCTTCCTTCTCCCTCCCCCTCCTCATCCTGCTGTTGTTTTATCTCCGCAGCATTGTTGAATTTGAGTAGCGGGGCCAGGAATTGATCTCTGGTCCCCGGAGTGTAGCCTGAGCCCTGTGCTGGTTTTCAGCAGAGGTTGGGGTTGGGGCTTCGCAAACACCATCGATTTCTTTGTGGTGTTTCACACGTGGTGATTTGATGTGAAATCTTCTGAAATGAAACCTTCAGTATGAAATGCAGTACCCTGCCTTTCCGTGCTTAGGTCATTTTTATGATGCTTCTCATTAGCAATGGGAAGAATTAAGGTAACTTACTGCACACAAAACCACTCCTTCCTATTTCTCTCTTCCATCAGCATGGAAAGCTTGCTGTATGCCTTTAAATCATTAAAAAAACAGGCAAACACAGCCATGAAAAGGTGTGTCTACCTGGTCTGGAGCCAGTTAGTGAGTGTATGGGAAGCTGCTCTTCTTCCTGCGAGGCACCAGCCTTTGCTGCTGTGCAGGACTGGGAGGCCTTGAGCGGTGGGTTTGCTATTTGCAGTATTGCATTGCAGAGCAACTCGGGGCCGAGCAAATCTGTCCAGCTTGTCCCTTATCCTGTTAGCTGGGACAGCTACGGGCTCCCTAAAAGATGTCTGGTTGGCATCCCTGTCCCAAGGGGATCTGCCTTCTGGGAGCTCTGGTTTCCGCTCTGCGTCTTTGAGTCAGCTGAAAGGAAATCTCTCCCCAGGATGGCCATCTCCCTCTTTCTCCAGCATCCCTTGGTGACCATGTCCACGAGATGCAGTGCACGGCATGGGGAACCCGGGTCTGTGCCTGGGCCGAGCGGTCAGCGGGTTGCCGGTCCATCAGTGATGTGATTTGCTTTTCCCTTGCCGTGAGTTACTGCTGGAGGTGCAGATCTGTAAATACCGGGGCTTGTGTTTCTCAAAACTGTCTTGTGAATTCTGAGGAGAAAGGAAGATGTGAAAATAAATGATTGGAGGAGAACTAAATTAGTGAAGATGATATCAAGAAACAGAAGAGCAACAAGATGTTTCTGAATCTGTAAATATGCTTCCTGAATAGCTAATTGCATATAAATAAGTATGCAGATAGGCTGGTGGGAAGAGTAACGGGAAAGTGGTGAACTTAGTAATAATGTATTTTGAAAAGCTGGTATGAAAAAGGCTACCAATCTCCTAATGAAGAGGTTAGAGATAACAAGTGCTATCTGAAAATTAAGACTGACTTGCTTGAGTGGTTTAAAAGTCAAAGAGGATTTTGACACATTTATACCTGTGCCGCTAATGGCAGTCAACAGCCTTTTGAATTGAACTGGTAATTGCACTTACAGTCACTGGTTGTCCAAAGACAGATGACTGTGCAGCTGCTTTTTCTCCTTGAATGCATATGTATTACCCTTTCATGCCAGCTTGGATTAAAAATTTCAAAAATTATTATTTTAGTATCCAAAGAAACGCGAAGAAATACTATTTAATATTATTGTAATAAGCATTAATATCAGCTTTACGTATGTGGGGCAGGGGGTAAGGGTAGCAGGTACGTTAGTATTACTGCTGCCAGGACTGAGTGTAAGGAAGGTATTTGTGTGTTTGTTTCAGGTGAATATCAGCTGATATTACAGGTGCATTTCTTTTTATCCACAAGGTTGACAAACTTGAGATTGAACTGGAATGTGAAAGTGTTATTTCTCTAGACATCCTGGTAGTAAAGATTCTATAGGTCCCACTTTACTCGAAGCAGCAGCTTTTTGGTGGATTTTCACATATATAATTATTTGCTCAGTATTTAAAAGCTGGTAAAACTTCATTACTTTTTTACTTTTCCCAAGTTGTTCTGAATTTACTATATTGTTTAGGTATCTCTGTGTTAAGATCTTTGGGTGAGTAGGTTGATGGCACTCACTTTGCTTTAAAATTTTCTATGTATGTATATGTACTGAAAACCGTCATCTGTATTTCACTATAGACTCGGAAAAATGTAGCAAGGGCACATTTAGAGAGGACTAAATAGCATTTCTTAGATGGCGGCGTGGAATGTAGTAAATTACTCTCCAGTATTAGACATTAATCTGTCTAATTGCTGCCTGAGTTTTCTACAGATGTTTTGGAGCAAACTAATAAAATGTACCCTGACGTAAATATTTTTACACAAACAAATATAATGAAGAATTAGAAGCAAGGGGTATTGCTAATAGTCTTAAAATTCGCTCCTTATCTTCCTCTCTTTTAATTACTTCAATGGTGTAGTTATTTTAATTTTGCTTACATAAATTAAGCTAAGTGTTCAACTTTCCTGCCAAGTGTAGTACGAGTGCTTAAAGCACGTGGAGTTTGTAACAGAACCAACCTGTGAAGAATTTTTTTTTCTGAACCTGCTGACGGATCTTATTTATTGATGCCAAAGAGTCATATAATAGTAATTTTGTAGTAGTAATCACTTTCGAAAAGGATTTCACATTATGAATCTAATTCCCTACTGTTAAATGGCCTAGAACTAACACCAGACCTGTATTACTTTTTTTCATATTGATACATCATGCAAAACTATGTATGGAAAGTCTGCTTCCAGGCGTAGTTCATAGAGGTAGTTTGTGAACCCAGTCTACACCAATTGACGTGAGCAGGAATAATTCAAAAGTTCTTTTTTCTAACGGTTATGGTGCTATGGTCAGAGCTGCTGTATAAAAGAATAACTTCTTTGTCTCTTACCAGAGAGATAATACGCGCCGCTTCTATAAAAGTCTCGTTGTCTCCGTCCCTGGACTGTTCCAAGTAATCGAATGTACTGTGCTGTGCTGCTAATGAAACTTCTGCATCTCAGTGTGCCTGAAGCTGGGCCGCTTCCAAGCTTATCTTGTGCACGTCTGAAACATCAAGCGTCTTGTATTACTCTTTTAAAGATGATATTCAGCATTAAAAATGTGTATTCTAGGATTTGGGTAGGATTCATGTACTAATGTGATGACAAACTTCAGCTGCAGATGGATGGAAATGGTTTCATACAGATAGTTATGCCAGATAACAGTTCACATTATACCTAAA
Source organism: Arenaria interpres (assembly GCA_013399435.1). Taxonomy (NCBI): domain Eukaryota; kingdom Metazoa; phylum Chordata; class Aves; order Charadriiformes; family Scolopacidae; genus Arenaria; species Arenaria interpres. The sequence goes on from VXAK01021987.1 coordinate 16,270, forward strand.
GAGAAAGTGGTAACATTTAATTGCACCTTTAAAAACAGAGAGTGGGAAGAATTTATTATATTTTCTGGCAGTAACATTTCTGAAACAAGCAAGCGGGTTGAATTTGAAGGAAAGATATTTTTGACAAGGAAGAGAATTATTTTTTTTAAGCTCACAGTGCATTCCATTAGAGCCTTTTAAAGCCATTTTAAATGTTGCTTTTCTTACACAGATGATGTCTGCAGGGATGGATTTGGAGGGAGGGTCGTCTCGGTGGATGGAATGGTACTGTGCTCTTGGATTTTAACCTGATAAAGTTTCAGAGAAACTTCACCACTTTCACATAGCGCGGTTCTCAGGAGGTACCTCATTCACATCTCCCCATTAATCTTCAGCACGAGAAAGGGAAGATGTGATCAGAATTGGAAGTTAGAGAAACCGTTGGCGCTTTACATCTGAAATGCCATTCTTACGGTATTTCACTCTCAGTATTTGACTCTCGTTTCAAATGGCTGAAAAGGGCGTAGGAAATGGGAACGGTGGTGTTTGACATCAGTGTGTGTCTCCGCAGTTTTGTTTTGGTGTGGCTGTGATTTCATGCTCGTCCTGTTAAATACTGCATTGTCCTTGCTACGGGCTGCCCAAAGAAAGGCTGAGAGATACTCTGAAAAGCGTAAAATTCGTTGAAAACATTTAGCCTATTTGATAGCTGAAATAGTCTTGGTATGGGCTCCAAAGGGAACTGTTCTATTACCTGTGGTGGAGGATTAAAGCAGAGACCTGGAGAGAAAGAGCAATTAAAAAGGAAAAGAGAGAAGTAGGGGCCATAATGAAGCAGATACAGGTGCTGTTGTTAGGGAAGGTTATTTAAATTGTCCTCCCATATTACTTGTGGTTTCTCTTAAAAAAAGTTAATCTAAAAGTATGTTGCCCGTGATAGTTAAAGAATTGAATTGAAGAGAATAAAAACTGAGAGCCAGAATATTGTTCCAAAAGTAAATTAAGCTTAAAATTTATTTTTGCAGGTATGTATCATCATTTAAAAATGGAATACCAACTACCAATTCTGAACTTCTAATAACTTTTTTCTCAGGTAGCCGGTAGTTACACGTGAAGAAGGATTAAATGCTCAGTTACAACTTCAAATTCTAGTTTTTAGAATAATTCTACTTTTAAAAATAACTAGTTACCTGAAGTCTTTTTTAATAGATAAGTGCTTTTTTCTTTTCTAAGGATAGCTGTGGTAGAATGGTGGTAGTTTTTATTTTTAGTAAGAAAGTAGCTGCTTTGCTGAGTTCAAACCTAAACCCATCAACTGGAATCACTCCGAACTTCCAGGGAAACTAAATATTTGTGTAAGGACTGATTGTCCTAAACTGGTATTTAGGAATATTGTTTTGCCTGTGCTTTAGCAACGTATTAGACTGTGGAACCGTTGATGTTTCAGCCGTTCTGTCTTTCACCTTTAAATATGAAGTGTGTTTCAGGAAGCCTCTTTATTCTGATGCAAGTGAAATAGTCCGTGTTTTTCTTGAAGGCTGATCACTGGGGCTACAATGAAACCTTAGTATTTGTGCCTATATCTATTAGTGTATTAAAAGTAGTTGTTACACTGAAGACACTCATGAGTGGAGTAACCTTTTAACAGGAGGGACCTCAGCTTGAAACCGAAAGAGTGATTTTGGGTTCAGCATAGACTCAGTTGAGATTTTCTTTTTTTTCTTTTTTTATTTTGTGTTCTTTGTTGCTGTGTGAACATCTCCTGTGAGGGGCTGCGAGAACGGCTGAGGAAATGGACTGACTATACCCGGAAAACCAAAGGCAAACACGGTGCTCTCGACCCTGCAGAATAAGCTAACTGGCAGAAGGAAGGCTTTTCTTTCTGCAAGCTTTATTTGTGATAATCTTAACTGCCTGGACTTTGTAGAGGGGAGAAATGATTTCTTAGTTGGCAGTTTTCCTGTGTTTTGCTTTATTATTTTAATGGTTTCACCTTAAAGGAATTTTTGAGATATGTATCAGTTACTATGGAAGTATATTGTCGTGGCTCACTGGTTCGGTTAATCTGAAATGACTTATCTTACAAATAAATTAAAGCAAGAAATTTTCCTAAGAGTTACTTTTAGGCCTTTTCAGTTATTTTGGGGGACTTTCAAGAACATGCTTATTTGATTGAGGAAAAATTCTGCATTGGTGTTTTAAGTGCAGCTTGGTGTGAAAGAGTTACATTTTTTGTTGGTTTTTCTTTGAAAAAAAAAAAATGAAGTCTCTCGCACACCCATCTGTGGCACGTGAGAACCTTCCTTCCATGTAGGGCTGGCGGCACTAAGAGGAGCATGCTGTCCCTCGAGGCTTGCTTTGTGGTGGTTCCACCTCGGGTGGTGTCTGAGGCACGACAGCACCACCAAAGCTGTGTAAGCAAGGAGAAGCTTGTTTTGGGTCTAAAGGAGAGAATACAGGGCATTTACCAGGGTGGAATAACATTGATGGCGATTAGTGTAAGAGCTCAGTGTGAATATCCAAATGTCTCCTGATGGAGTTAAGGTTTTAAACTTCTTAATTGATTTTTTTTTTAAAGTGAAGACCTATATTATTGTATTCATGACAGGTGCCGAAATATCAGTTATAATTAGCTTAAGTAGTAACTCTCCCATTGCTTTGACTGGTACTGCCTTGAAAATGGGAAGCTGGTTGAATTCTGCAAGCACAGATGTGAGCAGCCATTAGGGCAGTGGATTCTGTGGACAGAATGTTGGGTGGATAACAGTTTATTCGGCTCTTTATAATCAAGCTTTAAAGAGATTCTTTTGGACTTACTTCTTCTGGGGAAATGGAAAATTATCTCAGCAAATGCAACCTGCTCATCTGGCTTGTTGGTTCAGAAAGGTGGAGGTCACCTTGTAGTACATTCACATTTTGCGTATTAATTACTTTGTGCTACGTGATGTCATGTTTCATACTACTTAAATGCCAGCTGGATAAATACAGGAAGAATCACCATGGGTTTTGTAGAAGGAATTCCTGCTTTATGAAGTACGTGAAGTCCTGCAGAATGGGCCAGGAAGTCATGGAGGAGAGGATCCAGCTGATACAATCCACTTGGATTTTCAGAGGGGTTTCATCCAAAGTTTTTTACCAAAGGCATTTTAGAAGAGTGAGCGGGCACAGCATGAGAGCGTCCTGTCACGGAGAATAATGGGCTAAGATAAAAATGAGGGTAGAAATAAATGGTCAGCTGTCACGGCAGAGGGACGTCACCTGTAGAATTTGGCACTGGGCCCTGTACTGAGGATCATGCTAATTACTGGGCTCAAACACGACGTAGGCTGGAGGTAATCAGTCTCCCCGGTGATACCGACTTAGTGCAGTAAAAGCAAGGGATGACTGAAGGGTTGCAAAAAGGCCTTAATTCTTTAATTACTGTTTAATAACAGTGAATGAAATGCAATGTAGATAAATGTAAGTGTTGCATGTGCAGGACAAAACAAATCCAAGTTATAGGAAAATTATGATCCTAAACTGACTATTACCACTTAATAGAGAATCTCGGGATTATGAATAGTAGAGCCATGAAAACATCAGCTGAGTGCTTGGCTGGTTTAAAACCAAAACAGAGCGAAAAAAACCCACACCTCAATGTGAAATGTTAGGGATTAATCAGAAAGAAATAGTGAATGAGGCGAAACATCATAGAGCCATCTCAGAGATTTGTGGGGTGGAGACTGAAGTTTGGCCAGCTCATTTTCTAAAATGAATATTAGAGCTGGGGAAGACTTAGAGCAAGGTGTTAGGTCTTGGTCTGTTGGTTTCTCACACAGGGCAAGGAGGATGGTCAGAGATACAGAAGGACCTCTGTAGAAGGAGTGCTTGAGTAGCCAGGAACTAGCCAGAATCTAGAATCTAGCAGGGGAAAGAGACGTGTTTTAAAAGAATATTTGGAAAAGAGAAAATCAATTCAAATTTCAAATGAATTGTAGGCAAATACCATGTATATCTCTTAGAACTCTTGTGCAGGCAGCTTTATATCCTCATTGCAATGCAGTCATTAAATCACTGCTGGAAGTAAGGTTGTGCCAGTTTTCTTCGATCATTTAGTCTATGTGTCCATCTCTTGACTTGGCTGCGTTCCTGGGAGGTGTTACTGAGCCAGTGAGTTGCTTCACTTGTGGGTTAATGAGGGATTTGTTCCTGGGTCTTGTGATGTTTAAAGTCTCACCTGTGAAGTGAACATATCACATAACTCGGCAGTCGAGATTATGAATATTGCTTTAATAGCAAGGTCCCAAAAGCCAACAGCAGAGTTCTTCCTCCTTCACTTTCCTTGTGTGTGTTTATACAACATAGAAGTGCTTTCTTGTGGTAGTTGAGGAAATATGCCTTTTTTTGGACTTGTGGTAAGTGGTTTCTGCAGTATTGTTTGCATCACTTTGCTTTAAAAGCAGTAAACTTTGGAAAATGTGATATCCATACCCAATTTAGATTTAAGATAATCCAGTCTAGCTACAGCATGGAGAATGTTAAGCTATTTTTCCTTTTTCAGACTCATTCTTATTTAAAAAAAAAAAGGCTTCCTGATACGGATGGTAACACAACAGGAGAGATTACTGTATTTTCTGTAACACATCTTGATGTCAGAAATGTTTTCCTGCAGAACTCGCCCGAAGACATTTCAGCCCATTGTTTCTTAATAGACATTGTTCCAGAGTGTAATAAAAGGTGAATCAGAGACTTTGGCTTGGTTGCGCTGCAGCGGGGGTGAGAATTTGCTGCTTTTTAGGACTAAGACAAAAGAAGTGGGAATGTATACCCAGAGAGAGGGGAGCTCCTCACCCCGATGTTCTCCCCGCTCTGGGTGCACGTGTGTATCTATGGGTCTGGTATGCAATCTGCTGGGGAATACATACTTCTCTATGAAGAGAAGCTTTGGACCCCTGGTAACACTTCTATTCCCATCCTCCTTCCAGGTACGTACCGTCAGGGGAGTGTCATGAGTAGTGATGGTGCCAGGGCAAAAGGAGACATAAGTTAAGGGTAAGGCTTAAGTCTCCATGCTCCCTCCAGAGATTCTACCTGGTGGCTTTAGGGAGAAATCCAAGTCTGAGTAGATCAGTATTATTTCTTGACTGATCTTTTCAGTTCTTCGAGACATATTTGGATGCCATAGGCTTCAGAAGGAAAGCAGACCAGCTCTTTTTGTTGTTTCTTGCTTGCTTTGGCTGTGCACGCTCTTCTCTTTAATGACAAGGGTTTTCATTTAGAAATGGATAGGATTTGGGATTTACCTCGAATGGTAACACAAATTGTTCCAGATTATACCTGTCAGTTGCAATCATCTACATTGCAAACTAGGGAAAAACATACATCCTGTCTCTAGAAGGCATTTAGATTTCCTCCGTATGACAAACTATAGATAGTAGTTTAAAAATCAAATTGTTTTTATAGTAATGCAACTTTATGAGGAAATTGCACCTTCAGAGCCAAAGTCTTATTAACGCTAAATGGGGGTGGGGGTGAACGCCTCGTCTAAAACCAAACCCAAGCCAGTAATGCTGCATCCAGCTCTGCTGCATTATCTTCAAGCTTTGATACACACTTTCTGATACTCTCGACTCTACCCATGAGTCATGGATGGAGCATTTCCTTTCCCAGATGAAAGAGAGCAGTGTCCCCAAGCATTCCAGTTCTAGGGAGACCCAGAAAAGCTCCCGTACTACAGCATCGCTACCGCTCATCCTTACGTGGCTCTTTGTGAAATAGGCTGAACGGACCAAGTGGAAGGGAGGGTAGAAGGGATTTACCGTACAGTTGGAGGGGAGCAAACCAAATTTCAGGTGAGGTTTTCCAAATGCTCCTGTACCACTCTTTGGAAGTGACTTTTAAGTACACCTGAGCCAAAAGCAATGGCTCCTGTGAGCTAAGATGTTTTGGTTTGCCATTGGGGTAAGTTAAGAGGATACTCAATATTCTCAACCACTTTTAAGCCACAGTAATGAAGCACATTTCAAGAGTCACACTGAAAGTAGCCGAGTCTGGGGTTTGGGAAGTGCCCTCTCCCTCTGGTACTCTCACTATGACCGTTTTCTGCCTGCTGCTGTTTACTTCCTCATGGCTTAAGTTCTTTAAGGACCCGTAACAGTATGCTTTTAGGTTGGCTGGTGTCTCCAGTTTAAAAAAAACAAAGAATCTCACTGGGTCTTCAGCTGTCCTTTGCATAAAGCTGAGGAACCCCAGTTCCTCATATCAGAGCTGTAAATCCTCATATCTGCATTTTTGCTGCCCGTTGCAGGATGAAATCAGAAACCTCGGAGTTGTTAGCTAACGAGAACAGGGTGAAGCAGCGCTCGTGTATACAACATTGAATTCTTTTGGAATGTTCTGTATGCTGTAATTCCAAGTGTGCTGATACAATGGCTTCATTTAGAACTGCTTGTAGTTTAAACACATTGTCTTCAGTAGTCAGGCCTATTTTAAATATCACTTTTAAACTTCATAAAAGGTATATAAATATGCCCTTTCAGGTACGAACTGATACGTATGTTCCCTTGTTGAAGGGTTTGAAGGAGTGACTTTAAGCAGAATATTGACTTCTGCGAAGTCACAGTTTTCCTGCATGGAGGATAGTTACCCAGCTAGCAAAAAAATGAAAGCCAAGTGAAACAAACTCTCACTTAAATCCCCTTTTCAGAGCTGTGTTTCACGCGGCATCCAAGACATGGTCTGTAGTGTTAGCAGATTAAGTTCAGAACACAAAAAAATGCCGTCCTGTTTAATGTAGGTATGGCTTCCCACCTGAAAAATATATTTGTTTCCTTTCTTTCTGTCTTTCCTCTTTCATTTAAACCCAAAGCCCAAGTTGTTTGTGTATGTTAAACCTTAGTATTATTGATTATACCAAATGCAATAAATGTTTGAAAAAGAAATGTGACTGTACAATATGTTTGAGTAATTGTCTTTTTATGGGGACACATACTTTTCCTGAAGAAAAGTGTCAGTAGGATATTGCTTTTGTTTCATTCAGCTGTAGGTAATTCTATCCTCTGGCAATATAAAACCAAATGAATTCAAATAAAATATTCAAGCTACTTACTTGTAATAGTTTGGGTTAAAAAAAACACAACCAAGACACAAAATGCCTCATCCAACGTATTTATTGCTCTGACTCCTCCGCACCCCCAGTTATCTGTGTTCCTCTCCGTCCTCTTTCATCTCACTTGTTCGCAGCACGTGAGATGCACACAGCTGTTGGTGCGATGGTGTGTGTGCGTTACGGGGAAGGCACCGGCGGGTTCCTTCTCTCTGGGTACTGAGTTACAGAGCCCTAACCAGGTCAGCCGGCGCCGGCACCGCGCGTCTGCCAGGTGTCATGCAGGAGCAGGTCTTGGTGTCGCAGCAGTCGCTGGCACGTGTTGGTGTAGTGACTTCTTTTATTTCTTGCAAGTTTTTTCCTGGAATCTCTTTCCAGAAACTTTTTATGGCCATGATTGCTTGTATTTTTTGTCGTCTTTTTTTCATTTTCACTTTTACCACTTACCTGCTTTTTTTTTTCAGTCTGTCTTCTCTTCTGTGACACTTTTACCTTGTCTGCCTCCCTTAGAGATTCCATTCAGCTCCTCCCCTCACCCCCCAGTTTCACTTTTCCACTTTCCCCCCCCATCTGCACTCGCTTTTCTCTCCCAGTAATTGCTTCCATCTTCACAGTTTCCCACCCCGTTTCCACAGGGGTGTATTTACAAAAGAGGGAACAGGCTGGGAAGAGGAGTTATGTTTCGAAGTACTTGAGTTCTGGTTGCACGCTTCTGATGGAGCAGAGGAAAGGGTTTAACTTTCTTTCTTTGAAATCCGTTTGTTCTGTAGGAGCTGGTTGAGGAGTTTGGAGTGGTTATTTTATATCCTCAATATCCGGGAGCCTTCGGAGCCAGCGCAGCAGAGCAGCAGCTGTATTCCGCCGCCTTAGCTTAGGAGCAGCAGACGTTCCCCTGCTGGAGGGGGGAATGCACTTCCCGTGCATGTGTCCTTTTCACACTCCAGAGAAAAGTCAAACGAGACAAACTTGTGAAAATCGAGCACAGTTCTACCAGGAATTAAAATAAAACAAAAAGAGAGCAGGGGGAGGAGGGATCAGCCGTCTCCAAAGGCACTGGCTGATCCTTGTCGCTTCCCAGGCCACTTTCTGACCAGCAGCGCCTGAAGCAGCACCAGCTCTGAAGGGCTTGTACGGACACAGGATTGTAAACGTGATCCTCGGGAGAAAGCTGTGATGTAAATAACACTCTTGCCGTTTGCTCCTTACCTTTGTTAGGTTATGTGGCTTTGAGCAGTGTTGTCAGAATTTTTTGTTTGGTTCTTGGCGAAATCCCTGGCAAAGCTTCCAGCAGCGTTGGAAAGATTTGGACTAGGCTTGGGATGTTCCAAATGGCTGCCGTGTTAGAAGTCTTTTCAGTGTCGTGATATCTGTGGGCCATTAAGTCTCCTCTTCTAGTTATTTGCTGACATGGATTGAAATGTCGGATAATTACAATAAGTCTCCTAACCTTGAATTACTCTGGAAGGAAAATATTTTCCTTGGTGCATACTTAACATAACCCATCATTTTATGGTCACGTTGGCATGTGGGTTAGGAGTGCAGCTCCCAAAACAACTAGTTAATAAATAATGACCAATCTGTAGATCGAGCAGGGAGGGTGAACAGACAGGTTGTAGTTAATGTTATTAAACATGTTATGGTAATTAACGTCTGAAGGCATTGGAAAGGTGAGGGCTTTGTAACAGCAGTTGTCGTAACAACAAGATGATGACAGCTCCTGCCCCAGAAATCACTGTGCTAGTAGATAAGTTTGTAAATTTTGATAAACATTATTAAGATGCTGAAAAATTGGATACTCCATTAATAGCTTGGAACTATTTGTTTGTTAAGCAGGAAGTAAAATGGAAGCTCGTTATAATTTTTCATATAAAAGCAGGAGTCTGAGTTGTTCAGATAGCAGAATGTAAATGTCATCCGTATTTAACACGCAGACTGGGGTGGGTTTTTTCTTCTGTTTTTTTTTGTTTTTTGAAGGCACATGGGGTGAGCAGAAAGATCTTCATTTAAAGCATGGGCAATTTTCTGATTTTTTTTCTTTTTTTCTTTCCCTAATTCCATTGATGTCTGGATGCTTTCCCATAGTTATTTAGAGTGATGATCATGAAGAAACCGTTGCCAACTTAGAATATGGCAGAGTGGCTGCTTGCTTCATTCTGTTGAAAATCAGCCAAGCCGTATCTAATTACGGAGTGAAGCGTTATGTTGTTGTGTGGTTTTATTTGTGGAATTCTTGATTTATCAATGATATATGTTCCTATGTAATGAACTCTGTAAGTACAGTAATTACGTATGGTAACATAACGATCCAAATCTTTACTTTTAATTAGAGAATAAGAAGCTGAGAAGACAAACTTTACCAAGATGGAAACGTGTGACTTGTTTTCCAGATTAGTCCCTAGTAAGGTTAGGTCAGCTATATTTGCATTACTATAATTTAAAGAATATTGCCATTTTCCTGATCTTTGATTTGTTAAATGACAGCCATCATTAAAACAAACATTTTGCTTAAAAATGAATTTCTATGAGTTAGAACTGGAATCGAGACTATTTTTTGTCAGTATGTGTTTTGTTTCCAACATGTATGTATGTGCAAAGAATTTAAACTGCGATTTTATTTGATTTTAGAATACCATCCAAGCTTACTCAATTTATCAGATGAATACCAGCTGGTGCGACTGACAGCCAAAACTAGAAAAATAACCTCATTTAAAGATGGAAATCCCTATTCATGAGACCAGTTCGGAGCTTTTCTTTCCAGCAGGACTGGTTGAGCAACATGTTCTGATCATTGGTGTAGTATATGATTTTCAAAGACAGATGGTCATTGTGTTTAATGTCTATGTATTAATGTTCTGTTGATAAAAGTATGAGTAAGTTGTTAATTTCTCTGGGAAAATATAATTAAACTGTCGGGATCACGGTCCATGTGACCTATATTACATTTGGTTTTGAGGTTTCAAATTCAATTAGCTTTGCGAAATTGCTGTGAATTTTTACCTGCTCAAATGCAACATCTGCTTGCTTAGATTAAGGAAAAAAGATGGCTTTGTTTGCTCTAGGATGAATAGAAAACTAGTCTTATATTTCATTGTTAATTGGAAGTTTGCTCAATACCGATGTTAAATGTTTTCAAATCCAGAATGGGTGATATTCATCTCGAGATACCTCAACAGGCTTCTCAAACTTGTTCCTCTGAAATCAACCTTCCTAGTACCACTTCCTACCGTACCTCCTTACTGCTGTAGTCAAGTGGCTGTGGAAGGCAGGTTTGCTGTTTTGTTTCTTAAATCTTAAAGCTCTAAGTCCTTTCTGTCCTGGATTTTAGCTTGACAGGAAACCGTCGCAGCTGGAATGTGTTCCTGTACCTGAAAGTGTTCGTTCCTTTTGTAGGCACTTGTCTTCTGGGTTAGAGCAACGGGAGGGTGCTTAATTCTGTCAGCTACGTGTTGACAATATTGTGATTCTTTTTCATAAACTGTTCTTCTTACCTGTTCTAGTAACTCTTTGGTCAACTAGGAGCCCTTCTTAAGGTAGTCAATCTAGCTAGTGTTTATTTTATGCCTTTTTAGACGTACTGTGTACGAGAGCATGCATATTTAGAAATTGAGTTTAACTTAGGACCATATACTTATGTGTTTAATAGAAGATAAGAAAAGCTCTTTTTGAAATCATTTGAAGCTAGGTGTGAAGGATGTTAGAGGTAGGGTGAATGTGTATCTTTTTGCTGTTTTACACTTTAGTTGTTTTTTTAGTGTGTTCTTCTGCAGAAGAATTCAGTTCAGTTCTTACCTACACAGGTATAGCCGAGAAAGAATGCTGCAAGTCTGCAGATTGACTGCTTTGTGCCTATATTACTTAATTTATTCATCTGCTGCGCATGTTAAACCGTAATTCTTGTATTTTTTAACTTTTGGTTTACTTGGCTTTGTGACATTATTAGTAACTTGTACTTTTAAATAGCGTTTCTTTGTTTTCTTATTTTGGAAATTACGTCATGTCCTTTCATTCACTGCTGCCTGAGCAGCTTCGTCCACAGTATGTTCATTCAGAAATTGTCTGAAGCTGTGGAGAGGTCCCAAATGCCGAGAATTATCGAAAACTATTGAAAGGGGATGATTCCTGTTATACTGGAAGAAGTTGGATGAAGGGATGGATATACTGGAACAGTAAACATGCTATGGGAAAGGTATAGCTGAGTTGGAAGTCACTTCATGGCTATTCATAGTTTGCTTTTATGGGCAAAATTTCCAATTGACAGTAATTGGCTTCTTCCCTGAGGGCCAAAGGCAGAATGAGTATGAAGACTGGACCACTTTTTGCAGTTGGTAGGTGGCTGGGTGGTTTTTCTGTGACTGTGCCCATTTTACAGATACCTCACCTTGTGCTAGTGGGGCGCAAATAATAGTCAGTTATTTCTGTTGGAGAAGAGTTAAGTAGTAGGACTGGTATCTTCTCTTTGTGAAGTCCAAGAGAAATGGCTTGGGAAAACTATATTGATATAATAATAAAAAAAAGGAAATATTTTTTTTTAATATATTATGATTTGCAGCCATACTACAGGACTCTAAGAATATATGGAGAAATCCTGGCTGGGTGTTGAAACACCATAGTTGTGATTTATGTGTTTAATCAAGAGGGAATAATTCTAAAGTGGACCCTCCCGAAACTGTTTGTATATTAGTCTCTAAATATATTTGTTGTGATACAACATGTCAGAATTTATAACTTTCATAGAGTTAAATAGTGGAATTTACAAATATAATTAGAGGGTTAAAGGCATTTAAAGAATAAAAGCACTTTAATGACATTCAGTTTTTATTGACAACCCACTAATATCTGCTGCATTCACATAAAGATTTCTAATGTAATAATCTGAGCAGATGAAAGCTCTGCTATTTAAAAGCTCAATGCAGAGCATATTCATCAAATATGCTCTCTGAATACAGATGGAAAGTTATTGAGCAAATTATGGGTAGTCAGCACCCATCTACAGCCCACACCGCACGAGCCACATTCTGCTCTTTGTTTTACAGGGGATCGTGTTAAGAGAGATGTATTAAAAAGGTAGATGGCAGCAAACCAAAACATTTACAAGGAGTTATTTTTAGTTATTCCAAAACTCCATGCATGTTTTCAGTTTTCCAAAAGTTGTAACGTTGCTGCTTTTCAAAGAAAAAAAATTCTCTGCACTCATTTACTGGAGGTGTTTGCAAGTTTTTCACCAGTTAAAAGAATTGTGGAGAATGCCAAATAAATGTTTTTTAAGATCCTTTCTTCTTCTGTTTCTTTAGGATCTAAGGAATATGGGGGTTTTTTTTGTGAAGTAATGCCTAATAAAAGTCTTCCTTGATCTGAACATGTTTGGGCTTGGCCTCCCTACAGGCTCAATTAAAATCGGTTCCATAACTGTGGTCCTTTGCTATATGTGGTTGGACGCTCACTCAGAAGTTTTTAGCTGGTTCTTTGTAACGATACACTTCCTCCAGAATTCAAATGCTGGGGCAGTCGGGTGGTCCAGAGCGGGAGCAGAAGACAGCTCTGGTCTTAGAGCCACATTTGCATCTTGTCCTTGACTGTCTGATTGAAACAGCCACGATCCCGGTGAGCGTCGTAGGCCGGTTACCAGCTGTTCAGTTATTTTTCCACAAAAGTGAAAAATTGAGAGCAGGGAGGTAATTGGCAACCTTGAGAAATAAGATAGGATCGCTTCATGAATTTATGGAATGTCTTACAGATTTATATATACAAAATTATTCATATAAGACCATCTGAGAAGTTTCTGTTAAGGTTCTGGAGAGCTGTGTGAATGGCAAGTGAATCTGTCAATTACTTTTCAGTATCCTCTTGCAGTATAATAAAAAACGCTACTGAAGTGGTTGAATATTATTGTACAGTGCTTTAAACGTGCAAACTTAAGGTGGCCTCAACTTACTGTGATTTTTGTTTGTTTGTTTCATGAGGAATGAGATGTGTCTGTATTTCCTTCTACTTGCTGTTTCTCAGATGAGATTTCTCAAAGAATAAATGGGTAATGCGGTATCATCAACACAAATAAACACACATCCCGGTACTAAAATAGCTGCTCCGGGCTTTTTCAATGAGTAGCAAGATCCATTTCTCTTTCCAGTGGCTCTTTGTTGATGACCTTGTTACAAGAACGTGATGACAGAGCAAAGGGGCAAGTACTGAACTCTTGATTTAGGGCTGAATCCCTTATGGGAGTTGTGTTTGTGTAAGGAGTGGGTTTTAAAAAAAAAAAAAAACACTAAGGGGAGGCTGCAGGATTTTAGCAGAAAAGCTTGCTGGGCTGAAGGAAAATGTTTGGAAGTACCATATTATCTTTTAAATAGTGTCCTGTGTGGTGTGTGTCAAAGGAGAGTGTCGTCTGCTTTTCTTCTCTCCTATTTGAAAAGTGGTTAGAGGGAAGACTCAAGTGCTCAGAATTAGTATTGATTAACAGAGATTTAAAAGTATGAGCATTAACTTTTTAATTGTGATGATAAAGAAAGTGGACTGTCTCATAGCTTATCCAGTAATAGTCTGGAAAAGTTGTGGGTTTATTCCTGGGATGAGATGATTACAGTTCTGTGCGTGCAGCTGGACAGCATGGGACGCAGTAGTGTGTTGAGAAGATGCTTCTAAATTCTGTTGGTGTTATTTTTTTAATGTCTTTCAGGACTTTCAGTGAATGGAGGAAGACACTTTTTACTAGAGATTTAACTTATCTAAAGGTATCAAGGTAAGAGAATTTTTTTTCTCACTGTCCCACATTTTCTTTGCCGTACTTATTTAATTGTTTAAATAGAATTGAAGTTGTCCTCTGTTGTTTCTCTGTTAATCTACAATCACCTTGAAATGGAGCACAGAGCGTGGGCACTGTCTTCCTGTAGCAGTTTTACCTAGTCTTAACCTGATTGTTTCTGTATTTAGAGAAAAGGTGTAGTAGCTTTCACACTCTCTGTCTTTTCAACAGGAAAACTGATGTAATAAGAATACTTCCTTATGTAGATTTCTAAGTTATTTGAGTTCATTCTAACTGCTAATTAAAGTATTTATACTTTTTGTGTAGACAAAATGTACGAGTGACACAGTATTCTATACAAATTTGCTTTGGTGTTTCAATTTTCAAGTTGTTTTTTGTAAAATCCAAAATCTTCTGTGTTCTGAGATCTCCAGGGCTCGTTGCCAATGGATTGAACTTCAGTTCCAGATTGAATGTTCTTGAGACTTGAGCAGGTTTGCAGAACCTTAATTTGGTCTGGATTTAAGTGTGTATTTTTGATCATGTAAAAATTATGAAAATAATTCAAGTTTCCTTTAGTCTCTTGAAGTAGTCGAGTGCTGTAACAATTCCTACCACTTTATACTTTGCTTGGTTTTTTATTTTCATTTTGTGTCATCCTACTGCATCTTCAAAATTAACTCAAGATGGATGGGAGCCTCAAACAGCACATGCAGTGTGAAGCTGGTGGTTTTTTGAGTGATGGATTTTTGGCTGCTCTGTCATAGCTAAGAGTTCAAGTGCAAGCAGTTCCTGATGGAAAAACTTGCTGTGCTTCAGTTTTCTGGTGATTTGGGGCAGAATCAGGACTGTTGGTGCTGACAAAACCAGGTTTGGTGGTTCTAGCTGTAGAAAGTGCCCTCAAATTTCTTCCAAGGCACTCGGTGTAAGGAGACTCAGCCTCTGCAGAACAGTGCCACGTTTTATTTCAAGCTTAGACACCTAGTTCAAATGGTTGTTGATGGAGGCAGCTGCTAATAATAGTTACAGCCAAGCCAGTGATTTGGACTGTTGTGGGCAACACGGAAGACACTAAAACCATTGAAGATGGGTTGGTGAAGGTGAGGCGATCGTATTCCTAACTTTTCCTCGGTTATCATTTTTCTCTGGGGCAGCATAATTGACATTGTATGTGGAGAACATAAGTGTCCCTTATGAATTCAGTCTGTACCATTAATCTAGAATTAGAAACCAGGTTATGCTAAATGATGAAGTCCTGTTCAAAATTAAATTTCCATAATTTCAAGGTCACCACATTTTCATGTTCAAGAGAGAACTGGTTCTGACTTTTGACTTTCTTCTAGTGAATGAGTACATTCTTTCCGTAGTGTTTCTGATCTCATTTTAAACAGCTATTTAGGGTTTTTTTTTGGTGTTAAATTCCAACACTTAAATAAAAAGTATTGTTGGAGAGATTTTTTTTTCCCCAGAAGAATAAATCCGAACCTTGACCAACAACTTAAGGTTGCAAAGTATATTAGTATTCTGCGAGCAGTGAGTTTCTCTTACCAGAGCTGTTGTTGCTTGAGAGTGGTAAGGTTATCTAGATGCAGAGTGAATCATAAACTGTCTGTCAGTGGCATCTCTCTCCTAGCAGTCATGCTTTTATTCTTCATCCTTCTTACTAGCAGTATGCCTATATTCTAGACAAAATGAAGCACAAACGTCTCCTGGTAACGGAGGTGAGGGAACTCAAGCCTACACAGAGTACATCTGTGCTGAATGATGAGTTGCACCTTTCTGCTGGTGTCCTCCCACTGCTGCCTTCCAGCTCCAGAAGGAAATAGCTGCTTTAGTCCAACACTGCCAAGCTAATTAGCCCTCTGGAAGTGCCGTTTTCCAAGCACGGCACCAAAACGAGCTGTCCCTCAGAGTAAGTTCTATGGGTTTCTGTAATAATACAGTACTTGTCTCATTCCTCTCAGGTTCAAACTGTATAAAAGCTCCCTCTGAACTCAGACACCACAGACTTTAGGTGAACATAATCACCACAGGCTCCTCAAGAAGCATGTTTGGCCGCACTCACCTTAGGGCTGTTGTTGGGAGCTCCACATACCTGGGAATATTGCTGTGCTGTGCTCTCACAATTATTTCTCAACTGGAGGCTGCCTTATTTTACTAAAATAAAAGCAGAGATTGAAGCTGACTTCCTTCTTCCTTGTGAAACATCGTCAAGCTGACCTGCTGCACGCTTGTCCAGTGGGAATGCTGTTAGTTATGTTTATGTATTTATTTTTACGTATCTCCGTCAAGGATAGTTGGAGAAGCACAGACAGTAAGGGCGTATCTAGCTGGTCACAGGAGGAGAGGAGAGAGAGAAAAGTGGGGGCTCTTGATTTACAGGCGTTTATGGCCAGATCTAGGAAAGGTAGTCAAGAGATCTCCAAGTATTTCAAACAAGGAGGGGCCAGAGGGGATGGACAGATAGACCTTCATGTCAAGCGCCCCCCCCCCCATCATACCAATTAGTGGTCTGGCTTTCATGAGGGAACATGAAATGACTAATTTTTGTTCATGTTCAGTTGTTCTAAATCCTATTAGTTTAGAGAACTTTGTCTAATGAACTCTTAATTGCTTAAAAGCCTGTAATTGGTGGGGTTTAGTCCTTTTAATTCCTTTTTTCAAATAATCCTAGAAGTTCTTGACGCTTTTGCTAGGTTACAACAATGCATTTTTTCATTCCTGAATTTCCTGGAAAAATTTAATCAATAAATTCTGCTCCTTTGTTTTTAAATGTGCACAGACTGAGCTTATAAATATATATTTCCTTTGACTTCAGAGTTGTTACAATCAGTTATTCCCACTCCTGTGGTGAGTCAGAGCTGTTACGTGAGGCAGAGAGTTTATGCATTTGATCCTCCTGAAGTTTGGGGAGCTTCTGACATCCACGGACAATTCCCAGTTCCGCCGTGTCGCAGCCTCACTGTCCTGTGAACGTCGGAGCCGCTTAAATGCGCTCATCTGGGCTGCCATTCCTCGTCATTAGGGTGTCTCTCAGAGCATCCTCTTGAATTTCAGGGCAGTTTAGAGTAAAAGTGTAGGTTAAACTTTGAATAATTTATTTGTGGAGCAGGGGAAGATTCAGTCTAGTAGCTGTTAGGAGCAAATGTCTCAAAACAGACTTGTGCGTACAATGCAGGTTGTACATGGAGTAAGTGCTGGGAAGCCTGACTCACGTTATGTTGTGTGTCTCCCTTTTGTTTTTCAGTGTCTTTCACCTTGTGATAATTAGCTTTATAAATCTGTCACTTGTTTTAAAAAAGTCCTTGTTACTTACTGCTTTCCGAAGTTTGCTTTGAAAACAGTTCACTAATTTATGAAAGGTTAGATTCTTTTTATTTGTTCAATAAATGTTAATTTAGGCTTTACATGTTGTTAAATCCTGAAAAGTAATATTCAGAAAGGTATCTTATTTGGTGTCTTGGTACAATCTTCTTACTATGTACACTTCTTAACTTCTAATGTAAGGTGTTCAACTTCCCTCACGAAAAGAGAGAATCTGGTGCTACCAGGAACTTTTAAAATAGAGTATTTTGAGTAACAAGCTTTTCTGTTATTTTTCATAATGGAGTGTGTATTTTCTGTCAGAGCATTTTCTCCTTTTTCAGAAAAACACATAAGAAATTACCCTTCTTAATTCCCGATAGGAATGACGGAAGTGAGATTTTTAAGGGAAGGCTAAAGAAATGTGATACCTCGGGATCTTCTGAGGTGGAGAGAAGCAGATGAGTAGAAGAATAAGGACTGAGATAGGGACTAATCATTTTCCTGCTTGGCAATACGCAATATTGTCATGGTATTTGTCAGCAGTAGAAGTATAGGAATTAAAGCTTATCTAATGAGTTTGTTTTTAAAACTTTGTCATGATCTTCTGGGTATATTCCTTTGACTTGGTGCTGCCACGTCCTGATTCCAGTTTAGAAAGCTTATCTTTAATGATAACCTCGATAGAAATGAGGTACGGGTGCCTGCCTTCGACCCGGACCAGAGGTGGTTCGTCCCAGTGGGACTGGTGGGACTGTACCCTCAGCAATACTGTAATGCTCCCATCTACAGCCTGGCAAAGCGTTGCCTGGAGATCATCAGGTGCCCCAAGACTGACACTTAAGCACTTCTGACCTGTGGAAGTGTCTGGCGCTGAGACACGAGCCGATTTTTCATTGACAAATGTATCTTGACAGATATTTGCAAATAATTCTTACTTGTATCTGTCAGTCTGTAGATACGATGTTTTGAGAATTTTTGACTAGATAGTGTTCATAAACTTCTGCTGAATATTATGGAGGTTCTGGGAGTAAATTCTGTCTTAATTTGCTACAGTAGGAGCTTCTGCCTGAGCTGGACAGTGAGAGAGAGGGATCGCGTGGTCTGGCATAGAGGGGTTCTTATTTACAAGCTTTTACTTAACTTTTCAACTACAAATTACCATACAAAGAGGCAGCTGACAGAAGTGTTGAACCACCTCCAGTTTGGAAGTATGGCCTTTGAAATTTTTTTTTTTTTAAATTATCCTTTTCACACATTGAGTTAAAGCTCTGTAGTGGCTGTGCTCCGACTGCTCACTCATCTCTCGCTTTGACCTGCTAAACCACGAGCATCTCCCTCATGCAGCCTGTTGGGCGTTCTCCTGACTCGGATTTCAAGGAGGAAAATTGTGAACATGTACAAAGAAATCTCTTTCTTTTAGAACATTTGGAAGACCAAAATGTTTGCAGTTATTTTACTTTCTAGAAACAACTTGTGAAAAGCTTGTCCTTGTACATAGGTATTTTCACTACAGAGGCAAGGAAGGAACGGAAAACTTAAGGGGGAAATAAAGTCCTTAAGAAATGTGCATTGTACATAACTTAGATTGCATACCCTTAATATTTTTTTTTAGTTAGAAACTTTTCATTATTGGACAGCAAATAGATTAGAGTTCTACTCTGAGAAGTATATATTTAATAACTTCTAATGCTGACTTGCACAAAACTTGACAACAGTGGCCAAGCAATGTCTGTACGTCTCGTTGGGCATCAAACAGTTTTTTGAAAAAGAGCTTAGTTGTTACTAATCAGCTTTACAGAAAAATAATGTTATTTGTAGTGAGGTGATCATAGAAGAGGAAAATGCTGGGATCTAGCTGTTTTAGTGGTGGTATATGGGGTAAAAATAATTTGCTCTCATTTTGAAATTCCGTGTCTGACAGGCAATATCCTTCCCTATGAGATGTTTAAAAAGGAGCAAGAATGACTTCTGTGGGCTGTAATAACGGGTAGCCACCCAAACCATGAAGTAGTTCTCGCAGCCTGTCTACAAACTCTGCCTTAAAATTAAGAAAACAAAGAATTAGGCCTTAGTCAGTCAGGGGGATTTAATGAGACTTGTTCAAGCTCAGCACTGTGGTGTAAAGTTGCAGTGTGTGGCATTCACAGTCTCCTTTACCTGTCTGTTTTTTTCTCGTTCTATTTCTACTACTGCTTCCTCATGCTCCAGAAACTCTTTTTGTTTGTGTATTTCACTGAAATCTAGCTCTGTTGGAAGAGAAAACAACATGTGGCAGAGTCTGTCTATACATAAAACGGAAGATCCCTGAGCTGTTTTTTAAGAAAAGGCTACTTTTGAGAAATGCCATTGATGCTATAAAACAGAGACAGTACCTTTTTATTTACCTGCTGATGCTGTTTGGAGACTTTTGCTCACGTAATACCTTCATTAGATTTGATAAAGTTACAAATGACAAGCTAAATGACAAGGAAAGTGTGGTAGCTCTTGGTTGCCGGGTTTGATGACGGAAGTCTCCCGTGGCCGTGGGAGTGTGAAGGATCCCCACCAGCATCCCGCGTCTTTAGCTTCTGCTGACACAGCTGCTGGTGAGGCTGGGGAGGAGAATTAGCCTGGGCTACAAGATGTACTGAGAGTGCGCTGGGGGTGTGAAAAAATGCCTGATCCAGCTCTTCCTAATGCTGTAATACCATTTGCTATCTAATCCTTCTAATTCCAGGAACTAATATGACCAACAGAATTTTTAATTTAGACTGCTTATTCTTATATATTATTTCTGGGTTAATATTAGCTAAACAGAGGAAGAGCTTTGACCACGTTTGCTCAAAGCCACAAAATAATGTGGTTGTGCATGCAGAAGAAAAACAGTAGAATCATAGAATCATCTGGGTCGGAAGGGACCTTCAAGGCCATCTAGTCCGACCCCCCCGCAGTCAGCAGGGACACCCCCAACTAGACCAGGTTGCCCAGGGCCTCGTCAAGCCTCACCGTGCATATCTCCAGGGATGGGGCCTCAACCACCTCCCTGGGCAACCTGTTCCAGTGCTCCACAACCCTCATAGTAAAGAACTTATTCCTGACCTCTAAGCTAAATCTGCTTTTCTCCAGTTTAAAGCCATTACCCCTCGTTCTGTCGTTGACAGCCTTTGTAAACAGGCTCTCCCCAGCCTTCTTGTAGGCTCCCTTCATGTACTGGAAGTAGTTGATTTCTGCTGCTCTGTATTGCGAAAACCTCAACTAATCAGGATATACATTTAGTACTTACACTTAGAGTACAACAGTAAGACACAATGAGAAACCACACCATGAGTTGATGCTACACCAGGTCTATCACTGAAAGGCCTTTCTTTCCATCTCCCCCCTGTGCAGGGCACTAAAGACCTACCAGTCTTCTGAGGGGTCAAGGTGAGCTCTGAGAACATGGAATTAGTCCCTGAGACATCCCATGGCTGGTAATTCGGCGTCTTAATGCGAGACATGAATTCTTTCTCTACTTCGTAGCTCTTCAGAGCAAATTCACAGCAGCCCCATGCGTGCCCTAATGCAGAGATTCCCAGTCCAGCCCCAGTGGCAGCACAGTGGTTTCTGCCAGGGTTTGCCAGGTGAAGGCTACGGGTAAACATCATTAGCAAACTGTTGTCCTCACCTTTGGCACTGTTCACGCTCAGTCCAGTTGGCTCCTTTGGCATAATTAAGTTTAATTAGGTTATACCTCAGCGCTGATGGCACAGCTCCACTCGGTTCTATTCTTGGCACAAGCTGATGTGGAGATAATCCCTAAACCACCTCCTTAATTTGTAGGGACTTTGGAGTTTTGGGCTGTCCACTGCTGCCATCAGAGTTTGGTTCTGAGGAAGATGCCTTTGTAAAGAGCGATTGCCCTTCCAAGCCTAGATGGGGCTCAGAAGGGAGACCTGGAGAGTAGCTTTATAAACAAACAAACAAGAAGAGAAAAAGAAAATACCCTACACTTTTCTGTAGCGGGATTTTAGCAGGATCTTTCTGCTTTACCCTAGTCTGACCAGATGCTGTAAGATTGGTATTTATTTACCCTCTTCTTACCTAGATCTGAAATAGCAAGCTGAGCACTTTACAGTCCCCTTTGGCCCTTCCACCTGCATCGGCTAACTAGCATTCTTAAGGCCCCAGGTAGGAGATGGAAAAAAGGACGTTATTCCTGGCTGGTGACAATCAGAGTCTGCTGTTACTGGCATCAGCAGTGGCGGTGATTCTGATTCACTTCAGGGTGAAGAGAATCAAACCAGTAACTGAAGTCTCCTGGTTGCAGGTGGTGTCACTACCTGATTCACGGGAGTGTGAGTTTCTTGGGAATGCTTCCAACACCCTACCCTGGCCGTGCTGGGGTAGTTAGGGCAGGTGGGTTAGGTTTGGGCAGAGGAGCTCTGTGGGGGCTGCGTTACCTGCTGCAGAAGGGGTAAATTCATTATCAGCCTCCCCTTTGCTCTGTCCTTTGCTCTTCAGCTTCTCTTCCAGATGTACCTCAGTTCGTTTATTGAAACAGTTGTGTATTCTTGTGAGCGTGATACATTAGTGTGAGTTGTTACTAACCCTGATAGCTGGGGAAACTATTTATCCTTATTTTTACATATTATTATCATAGAGTACAAAGAAACTACCTCTCCTTCTTTTGCCTGCCTTGGAAAAATGTTGCCAAGTCATAGTTATAACCTTCTGTTCATAAACTTTTAGGAAAAAATTAACTTGATTGTGGCTCTGACACTTGGTTAATACAAGAACCACTTGAGTCTGCTTTTTCTAAAAAAAAAAGTAGTAAAAATAATAAATTGATCGATCAAATGTACAGATTGTTATGAGCATAGAGGGCAGTATTGTAGGGGAGGAAAAGGTAAGTTGCATTCAGACTGGAGCAGTTCCCGTAACACTAGCAGGAGGTGTTTACTGCCGCCTTGTTGTCCTTGCTCAAAGCCTAGACAATGCTTTGGATTAGTGGGATGTTGGAGGGATTATAATATTATCATGTTCCAAAATAAATAACACTTTGAGTTTGGTTGCCTCCTCTTTACGTTTACTGTCTAGCTCATACTTTCTCCTTCTGGTGTTGCAAAGGGTGTTGTATATGGAGTTAATTGATAACAGATTGGAAGAGAGGAAGGATACGTAAATCCAGAAGTTTTCTTTCTGTGCTGGGAGCTGAAACATAACAGCCATCTAAAGAAACTAAATAAACAGAATTAAAATTTAAGGCTAGTGTTTGTGCCCAGGTGGAATTTTTTTGTAGCCGTGTAGCAGTTGGATGCTTCGAAGAGGGGCCAGAGCTTTGTTTAGGAGCCCTGGGAATGAGCCTCAATAATTGCTCGTTGTACTTTGAGGTCGTTATCGAAGCCCTCAGAAAGGTGCCAGGTGATGCTCAAGCGATTCCTAGATGCTGTATTTTCTGTTTAATATTCATGCCTGCACACATACATACATGCAGACAAACACGCCTCCAAATCTGTTTGTGGGATCTAATAAGTGAATGGGAAGTTCTGAAGTCGGGAAGGGCTGAAGTTAATGTCATCCCCGTGTGCTTACGGGTGTTTGCTACGTGGGTGCTCTAGCTTACTGCCCTGAAATGCTGGTATCTCTCGCTGAGTCATATTAAAAGGACTTTAGTGGTTTTAAATACACACATAAAGCTCTTTGAACTGGGTGTTATTGTATTAATATTCTTGAAAGTATTAGATAAATGTGAAGAATCTCAAGATCACATTAATCAAGCATCCTCCACGAAGAACGTAATACTGTTGCAGGACAAAAATTCCTGATATGTTTCTGTAAGATGAATGTGTTACCTGTAACTATGGAATATTACGTGTACAATAGAAGGAAGGTTGTGGTTTATTATATGTCCTGATCAAAGACTATTTACTATTCTTTTGGTCTAGTTAGGAGCTGCTTTTGTTGTTGCTGTTTTGATGGTTTACCTACTTTAATAAGAGGATGTTCCATCAGAACAAGCTGTCAGTGTGTCTGGTGAACCCAGAAGCTCATTCTTTTATCTTCAACAGCACAGAGACAACTTATTTTTTTTTTTTTCTGAGACATACAGAGCAAGGAAAATATATAGGTAATGTTTCTGTTTGATTTCTTTGCATCAGTTAACTCTGGGCTTGAGTGGTTTTCCTCTTCATGACAATTTATTCCACTCTCAGAAGAATTTGACAGTCAACTAGCCCAGGAGCTAAAGACAACAGCTTTTGTAGTCTGGGGGTTGTTGTCAGCAGGGTTGACTTTTTATGAGCAACATGAAGGGAAGGAGCTCCTGCTGATGGGTTTGGCTTCAATAGGAATGGGAAACAAAGCCAGAGTTTGCTAAACGCTGTGTCTTGCCCAGTTTATGGTGATAATAATTTGGTGAAGTGGTTTGACAAAAGAGGTAGGTCGTGCCGGCTGTGCCGGAATGGTCTTCTCCTGGAAACAGCCTGGATAATGAGAGCAAACGGAAGGGTAGGTTTTATGTGGATGTTGGTTTCTATTGTTGGGAAACGTATTGGAGAAACGGCTTTTCATCCAAGTTGTTATCTTGTTTTTAGGACCTCCTTATCGCTTCTCTGTACCGTTCTCCCATTGAGCAGATGGGGGTGTTGACGTTACCTCTGTTGTTGTTCTGCTTTTGCACAGTCTTTGGGGTACGCGCAGTGGAACAGGATCGCCATGTTTCGAAACAGTCTCAAGATGCTTCTTACAGGAGGGAAGTCGAACCGCAAAAACAGGTCCAGTGGTAAGTAAACATCAGCTCCTCATGCATGGGGTTTATTTACAGTTTCTGAAAGTATTCCTTTTATGTGTGTTTTGGTCTTGCTGGGTTTTTCTTCTTTTTAATGAAGAGATGTACTCAGCCGATCATCTCGTAGACTCAAAACATCATCACAGGGCATTTTAATATTGTGCTGTGATTTAATATTTAAAAATGCATGTATATTTATTTTAAAATGTATGTAAACCACAATCTGTTTTTATTGGGGAGATAAGATGTAGAGAAAAACAAATAGTAGTTATACATAATCCTGTAGTAAACTAACATCAAGGTTCAGGTTTCAATTATGGGAATTAAGAAAATAATTTTTTTTCCTCAAAAACGGCTGTGGAAACTTGTAGCAGTGAAATCTTATTAATTCCAGACGATACTTTTGATAGCAGGAGCAGTTGTTTTTAGCTTTTAAACACAAGGGGAAGAGATGAAATCAAGGAGAAATCACCCAGATGCAGTCACCGTTTCCGATAGTCTCCTTTTTCCACCGTGCCAGGAAAGGAGTTTGCAGTCGGCAGTGGTTGGGGGGGCTGGGCCTGTTTCATCCTTGGGGGGCGTTGGGAGAGATGGGGATTGGGAAGCAAAACCTTACAAAAAATATCGATATGCTTTAAAAACGTTTTTATTTAACTTTGGTATTTATTTCCAAAAATGGAATGCTGGCAGTGTAAGAGCTTTTAATTAGATCTTTCATTTTTCTTTTTAAAGCCATCTGGCAGCACGTTTTGAGTATTTTGGGATACAGTGTTTATTTGTGCTTGCGCGCCTGTGTAAATAGCGCATATGTATACGCCATGGGAAACCAGGAGTGAAGATGCAGAGATACAATGGTGATAAATGCAGTGGAATAAACCAGCTTCTCTTCTTTGTGTTGAAGCAAATTAATATGTATTTCTCACAGTGCCAGAATTCCACCACCACCACCCCCCCCCCTTTAGTATCTTACTACCCCAGTGTTTTTGGGAGGGAATTGCGTTTTTCAACCTTCGCTGTGTCCTGAAGGTGCCTTGTAGCAGTGTTGACTACTTTTTGGTCCGTAGACATCGGTAACCTGTTAGAGTTTGGTTTCTGGTGAGAATCCCAGTTTGGGGTGGTTGATCCTGAAGATATTTGTCATGAAAAGTCAAAGCGGTGCGTCGTGGTGTTGGGTTCCTTGCGTTGGTTCCTGTAATTAGTGTCTATCTCCTATAGCAGGAAAAATGTCTGTTTTGCAAAGACACCCTTAGTAATTCCAGCCTGAGGTCGTGGCTGTCACTCCCTGCTTTTCTGGAGGAGGTTTTCTTTCCTGCTGAGCTCCTCAGGCTTTGGCTGCGGGAGTGCTGAAGCTGGGGAAGGTGCCTGCATGAAAAGACACGCAGGTTTTGGGAAGACGCACGAGCAGGTGGCTCTGGTCTCCTGTGATTTTGTGTCTCTGCGAAGTACCACGTTTACAGGTTAAAGCCCCGAAAATACAAGTCTCTGATGATACTCCCAACCTTTGTAAAACTGTACACAGACAAATAATCTTAAATTGCGGTTTCTGTACAAAGCCGTATCTTCGTCAGATGTTCCGTTATCAGTCCCTAGTATTCCTTTTGGCTTATCTCCCAAAGCAATATGAAGGATCTTGTATATGCAGAGCTTTGCAAATACGTGTTTCTTATTTTGTGAATGAAAAATGTCAGTTCTGAAATAACGAGATTTGATACGGCTGTGTTTCTGTCTGAGCAAAACAGAAATGGGTCGTCTTGAAAAACAATATGACAGTATTTAATAGATGAGGTTTCCTCTAAAGCCTAACGACTATACTGTATGTTTAATAGAATTTCTCACAATTCTGTCTTTGAAATAAATTGCTTTTATTGAGAAGTTGTGTTTGGCATTCTTCAGGGGAGGAGAAGGAATAAGAAAAGGAGATTATAAGGTTTGTGATATTAAGTGTCTAAATGGAAAGCATCCCTCCACTGGAAAATAATGTTTCAGATGAGTGTTAGTCTATCAAACTGTAACATGACGTTAGATGAATTCATTGCTGCCTAGATTTTTTTAATGAATATATTTAATTTTGTGTTTCTTTGCAATGCAGTAAGGAAAAAAAATAAATCAATAAATCACTTGGATTGCTGTTGCCTTCCCTGTTGGGATTTTGTGGAGGCAGAGGTGGGACTCTGAGGGGCTCTGTTTTTTTTTTGTTTCAGCCAAGTGCTTAAAAAAGATGAGGTGTTTATTTATTTATTTGAATTGTGTTCCTCATGAACATAAGGATTTCAATTGTGAAATGTTGAAAACGAAGTTTCCCAGATGGTGTTGGTGCTGTGATTTGGCTGGTGGCCTCAGAAAGGCGCGTCCCCGTGGGGCGGTGGGATGTGGAGGGCAGAGCTGGGAGCGGGAGCTGCCCCGGCAGCGGAGGCAGATGTCTCCGGAACAACCTCTGTTCACCGGGAAATGCTGACACCGAGCTACACCCGTCCCTGGGAACTGGGAACAAACTCAAAATCCTAAGTTCCACGTTGTGAAAGTCATCGATGAGCGGTTCCAGGTCTGCTGTTGATTCACCTCCCGTGTGAGGATTTTAAATTCCGTAGGTGGGTGACAGCCCGGGGGGGGGTGTCTCTGGAGCGTGTGGGTTTGGGGGAAATCGCAGTGTGTGTCTCCCACCTCCCGGCGCTGCGGGCGCTGCGCCTCCCAGGGCGGGAGGGGACCTTTGAAGCGGGGTTAAAGGTGGTGTGGTTTTTTCTCGGGGAATCCAAGCGAGCGCACTGGCCTTTGAAATGTCTGCTCTTTGCAGCGTCTTTCATTTGCAGTGGCACAGTTAGCAAACAGGGTCAGGGAAGTCAAGCTAACAATCCCTGGATGTTGTGATGTGGTTTTGATAATTCTTCATGATTAAAAGAACACTGGTAGTGGTAACAGTAAATGCCTTCTTATTATTCCTCCTTCAGAAACTGCTGAGCAACTTCTCTGAAGAGCTGTGGTTAAAATTTATTTTGACTCGGCTGGGGTGGGTTTTTTTTCCTTTGCTACTCTTTATGGTATTGTGGTTCAGTAGCACAAAATATTTATAAAAGAAGAATACCAATTACGTGCATATGAACGTACAGTTACATGCAGTAATGCCAATTAAAATAAATGAATTTCTACTGCAGCATCGGATTGTGTAATCTCCTGTGGTTAATTTTGTGTGTGTGTACTTTCAGAACTCCACTGATAGGATTTCATAGTAACCTACTGTATGCAGTACAGCCCTCTGCTTGGGTATTTGTGCACATATTTAATCCCTTGCTTTAACAAAAATTCTCTTGTGACTCAAGGGCACTCAAGATATTTTACAGCAATGCCTTGAGGACACATTATGACTGCAGTAGTGTTTTGATTAGGCTGTATTTTCTTCTGTTGTAAATGGATATTCCACAAAGCTACCAGACAACAGCGTCTGCGGAGCTGAAATGTGATCTGAATATAGTTAAATGTTACCTTTATTTTTCTATTCTAAATTAATTTACAGAGATATGCAGCCATATATGTTTTCTGACTCACGGGTTTGTGTCCAGGGCAAAATTGACGTAGGATGTGTTTGTTTTAAAGCGTAACAGGGCTGTGCTTTGCTCCATCCTTTTGCTCCTTCTGGGTGAAGATGCAGCATGATGACTGTGGCCAGAAGCCCTCTGGCCAGGGCCAGCAGTGGCACTAGAGCCCATGGTAGCCACTCCTGCCTGCTGCTGCTTGTCAGCAAGGTTTTTCAGACTTCTTCCCCCTAATTCAGCCCTCCCAGGGCAATTCTGTTCTCAGAATCCAGAGACTACGAGGTACTCTCCTGTTCCTATCTGTTTTATCAAGGACCTCTCTCTTACTTCTCTGGAGTTGCTCGATTATTCTAACCATTCATTGATTTGGGTATGTATTTAATTAGTTCGCATCTGATCAGTCCACTAATATATTCATTCCAGTATCGTGTTAGTGAAGTAAGCCTGTGTAATGGATCCAATCTTTCCACCTATTATAATTATCCTTGTTTCTTTTCCAAGCAGATGGACTATTTCCTTCTTACATTATCACATTAATTTAATACTACTGTAAGAGTTCGGATTCCTTTTAGAACCTAATAAAATTCAGCTGCAAAACTGCACGTTTTATTTGGTTTTATGTTTCTCTTCACTTTGAGGTGTGAGTCCAGAAATTTGTGCCTTTTATTTCCGGCAGAGGCCACAGTAGATTCTTAAAGTACTCTTGTCTTTTTTTCATGTTAAATTTATCTGAGGCATGTAATCCTTTATAAAGTAGCCCAAAGGGTCTGCTTTTTTTTTTCTGCTGAGTTAGTTAGGAATTCTATCTATCTTGTCCTTAACTGGTAGAAGGCACACAATTTTTATCTCGAGCTTACCAACCAGGAGCCTGCCTGTCGTTCACAATATTTTTGGTGTAGGGCTTTTAAAACCTGTTCTTCTTTCCTGGTTCAGGGGAGAGCCAATTACTTCTAACTTCCAATGTATTTATAGGGCCTTTTGGAACCTGCCACTTTGTATTTTAATTCCAGAGCTAAAAGAGCCCCTGTCAAATGCTCTTCTCTTTTGGTTCTTGCCTTTCTAAGATCAAAGGCATTTCTGTGAAGGTCTCATCGCTGCTTTGCCAGAACTCCGTGCAGTTTCTTCTCTATCTCATCTCTTTTGGAAGTCTAAGCATAATTTTTACCCCAAAAGACTTTTAGAGGGTCACAGTTGCGTTTTAGATTTCATTTCTGAAAGAAATTGCTGAGTGATGAGATCCAGGTGGTGGGTCCTGCAGATGTTGGGATAACTTAATTTAAGAGGGTATTAGAAGTGAGATATTAAAGGACCCATCAGACTTCCAGAATGTATTGTGGTACCGAATAGCAAATGTATCCATATGTTCGAGGTGTTCCATCCAAACAATAATTCAGAACATTTTCTTCCAAAAAAGTTTGATAGTTTTTCATAAATCCGTTTTTAAACAAGTCTCAAGTATGTTGACAAATCCATAGCTCCTCTGACCGCAGTGAAGTCCTGTCCTTGAGTTTATTAAGAATGAACTGACCCTTCCTGAAAGTTTGTTTTTCATTTATAGAATTCAGTGTGTTTCTTCTTAAGAAGGAAATCTATCAGGCAGATAAGTGTGCACACATGCACGCATTTATCTTCTTAGTGAGGCATATTTATTTGGTCAGAATGTTTCTTGTTCATACACCGAGCTCTCTTCCCAGGCCGATAAAAGATATTTGGACAATAAAGCTTCTGCTTCTCTCCTGCGCAGCTCTCTCAGAATTTTAGCAGCTTATTACTCTAATACGTGTTGCTTTATATCTGATCCACAAATACTTTTTTTTTTTAAATTTTAATAACATCACAGATGTTAACCTAACTTGCTTTATAGCTCATAAATAATTCTTACTTGACAGGTCTGTTGAGTCCTCCGCTGTGCTTATAATTTTTTCATTAACTGACTCAACCGTTCCACTGGAGTTTATCAACCTGTATTATTCTGTGCTGCTGTGTGTGAGTGGATGGGGGATAATCCAGCTCTGTCAGCCTGAGCCTTGCCAATATTTTCTCAAGTTTGAACATCACCAGCTGTAACAACAAGCCTGTTGACTAAGGCTGCCTCCGTCCGGTGATGAGTAACCACCAGTGGATGTCCTCACCCCACCTCTTGTGTTCCCAGAGCCCTAGAAGTGACTTTATTACCTGAAGCACCGTTCAGGGGAGTTTGTTTCCACATTCTCTTTATGGCTTTTTCCACCCTCTTGAGATTTAATTGATTGTTTTATCCTTGATCTTTTTTGCTTCCATCAAATACAGACGTATATGCTAATGTTTTTCTTGAGAGGAGTTTTCAGTCCTTTCTGAGCATTTCCTGATTGTCTTCTCGTGGTGCTATGTGGCATTCTGAAATGATTTGCATATGCAAAGGTTTTCAGAGCCATGTTTTTGGCCTTCCTCCTCGCCTCGACTCTCCCCTTCTAACTTCACATATTGTGGTGCACTTATCAAAATCATTTTTTTCTTTGCCCCTGTTTTCAAACTTTACGATATGCCTTTCCTCCATTTTCCTCAACATTTCAGCCCACCAGATTATTACACTAGTTCTGGAATCTGGAATAGTTCAGCTTCGTATGCTTTCTTTGAGGAAAGTCATCTGGAATGCTCGTAATCTTGTAGTTCTCCTTCCCAGTATTCGCAATTTTGGCTTTATTTTTTGTGGGGGAATTGTGAAAATGCTGTGTTTCCTAATATCTGATTACTTTTTTTGTCTTTAATGATAGAGCAGCATCTCTGTCTTTGAAATGCTTTATTTTGGGCTCTTTACTATGAGGTTTAAATTTTGGAGACTTCTAAATCCTTTTTCCTCTCTTACCTTGTGCTGTTTTAGGATACGTAGCATGGTTTGAAAGGCAGGCCCTCTGTATCGTGTACTTACTGTTTGGATACAGGTGCAGTTCTTATTTAGTTCCTCCCTTTTCATTAAGTTATCCTGTGTCAGAGCTTAAAGTGTTTTTTCCTCCCCCAAAACGAAATGAATGAAAGAATCTTCAGACTCTGTCCCATTTGTTCAAAAAGGTTAAATTGTAAAATTAAGTTTGTGGGCTTGGGAAGGTGAGAGAAAAATGTTTGATATACTTCTTCTCTGCCGATTGCTGTATTTATTTCAAATAGCTAAAAAGGAGAGGAAGGCAAGCCCTGAGTATTTGAGAGGTTTGTCTCCTTTACGCTGCTGGGAACTAGGGCTTTTTCTGCTGCTGTTTCCCTGTTTTATTTCCGTCAGGGCACCCACAATCATCCTTTCCCCTCAGTCATCTGCGTGTTATTTTTCAGATGTATTCCTACTTGCTGGTTTTTATCCAAGATTTATCTCTAGGTCACTGAGCCCATTCTCACGTTCTTCTCTATCAGCTTTAATCCTTCTCAGACCTTTCCCTGCGTTAGCGATTCTACAGATCTGATTGCTGAGATTAATTCACCGAGCTCCCTTCTAATAGTGGGGGCTGATTTCTCCTCCCGCTTCCGTTGCGGCAGCCGTCTCCCCTTCTGCTCTCCTCAACCGTTGTTCTGAGCTCTTTAACCTCCAGAGAGTTTCTCCTGGGAGGGAAAAAAAAGGGCTTTTTAAACCTGTCCTTTGTGTAGGCATCCGTTCTACAAACAAGGAGATTGATTTTTTTGAAATTAGAGGGGTGAAGGGGTGGGAATATTTGCAGGTTGTGCCTTTTCCCCCCTAGAGCTCCACCGACACCGCGCCATGGACCACCTTCTCTTGCTCCCACCTTAACCCCAAAGCTGTCACCGACCAGGCTTGGTCTGGAGCTCTCAGAAACTACGGTATCGACCGTCGGCCTTCGTGGATTGTGCTGCACGAGTGGTAACCAACTCAGAAGCATCACTTCTGTCATTAAATCTAGCAGAATTTTTGGGGCTAAGGAAGGAAATAGATCGGGATGCTATTACAGTCAGACTGTAGCCACATGGGTGTGTAAGGGGAACAGAATAAAATGAGCGTATTCTGTGTAATTTTGGATACGTCTGTGGTTTCGGGGTGTTTTTCTCATCCCAGTGGGTGTGTGGTACCCACCTGTAGCTGCCTTGCTCTGCCGGCACCAGTAGAGGGAGTAGAAGTTTTCCGACAAACCATATATCAAAAGCCGTGCTGAAATGCTCCGTGCTGTATGGAGAGGAGATAAAGTTCCATTTTTCCATGTCAAATGACCTTGCCTTCTCTTACTCCTCAAAGAAAAAAGCTTTCTCATATGCAATTCAAGAAGAATACGCACACTAGCTTTAAGAGAAAAGAACAAAACAGATTTGAGGGATTTGTTAAACCCTCAAAGTTCCGCTGGGAAAGTGGAATGTCCTTTCCAGGATGTCTGAGGAAATCTTAATAATTACTGTATCTATAATTGTTTTTAAAGTACAAAGAAGTTAATTAAGAACAAAGGTTTATATCTGCGAATTCAGCGATTTCATCTGTAAAATCAGTAATGTCTGGTGACTGATCTTTGGCTTTCTCTGCTGGAACGAGCTGAGCCCCAGTTCTTGGGAAAGCAACGCACTTGGGTTCTGTAACTTAAAGGATGATTTATACAAAATGAATAACCTAATCTGTAAAAATGGATTTTTTTTTATTTTTTTTTAATACAAGCCAACTAAAAATACTGTTTTTCACAATTCTGGAAACTCACAAAGCGTTGAGTGTTTATAAATAAATAGTTTTAGAACTATTCAATACTTGCATGTTGATGTTGCCATTTTACCCTATTATGCTGAAGAGGTAATGTCTGTTTTCTTGTACTTGATGTGGCACAAAAATAAGCAAACATCTTAATGTGCAGGAAAGATAATTAAAATGGAGAAAAGTTCAAGCTAAATATCAGGCTTTGTATTTTTGTTCTTACTGAGTGTTGAAACTGTAATTTCTGTTCGCAGTGAAATTCTGCCTGCAAGGATTTGAAATTAATCGATGTCAATCATAGAAAGCCGTAGGTAATTTCCTTTCCTAATTAGCTGGTGAATTTTCACATCACGTGGCTTGGCGCAATTTCAGGAAGATTTTCCAGGCAATAAATGACACCGCGGATGAGCTGGGCAGGTCTCTCTCCCGCCGTGTGACGTGCGGGGCTGCGACTCCCGGGGCGGGCGAGTTCAGTTCATCTCTTTGGGATGAATTCAGCTCTTTGGGAAACCTTCTTTCAAGGTGGCTCTTCACAACTTTCGGTGCTAAACTCAGCTTTTTTTGGAGTCTACATATCAAGAGATTGGCGAAAGGCTCATAGTTCAGTGTCATCTCTCTGATGAACTTGTTGGAACAGGTTCAATGAGGCCACAAGAGAACAATCTTTTAGCAAAAATATGTATTTTTTTTTTTTACACAGCGTAGGTAATACAAAGAATATAAAGTAGAAACTTTGAGTGGCAGAGCACGTGGCCCAGATGCTACAATGCTGAAGTCGTGGGGTTTATATTTGTTTGGGGAGGGGGAAGGAAGGTTTTCTCAGTGTCCTTAGAATATTATAAAATAGTGTGGAAGGAAGAAATACGCGTGGCTGTGTGGGGAGAGAGGGGGAGTCTGTTCCCAGTTCTGTTGGAAAGTCTCAGAATGCAAAATAAGCCTCTCGTCTTATAATTTCATTTTGTGTTTAAGCTCCTAAATGTGATGATAAAAGTCAAGATGAGATTGTAACTGGATGGCAGAAGGTTTTATTAGGTTGTTACTTTATTAAATTTCTTTTTCAATATCTTTGATTTTTCAACAGTTATAAAGTAAGGAGCAAAGAATATAGAAAAAGATGGATGAGGTGTGGTGACAGTCAGGAGAGCTGTAGTTACTGCTCTGGAAGAAGCAATGGAGTATGTCTGTATGTCAGAGACAGCTTTGAGAGGAGACATGAACATACTCTTTGGCGGTAAGACAGGCTGAGGTTACGTCCCAGGGTGGTTCTGGCTTGGCAGGGTCCAGAATGTGAACCTGGAAGAGCTGCTGTTGTGAAAGGAGTTGAAGCAGCTTCAGCAAAGGTACATCTGATCATTGTGAGGAAGTTTCTGGGACTGCACAGTACTGCTGAGCTCTGTTTTTGCTAAAGTTTTAATTTTGGTATTTAATGACAGTTAAAAAACAATCTGCAGTCTCTTAACCTTTCGCAAGAAGGAAGGAGTCTCATGAAACATGATCAGAGACTACTCACTGGTTCTGTGCTCCAGGGGAAAACAGCCACAGAGGCTGAGAGAGTTGGGGGCTTCAGCCTGGAGAAGAGAAGGCTCCGGGGAGACCTTAGAGCCCCTTCCAGTCCCTCAAGGGGCTCCAGGAGAGATGGGGAGGGACTCTGAATCAGGGAGGGGAGCCAGAGGAGGAGGGGGAAGGGTTTGACAGCGACAGAGGGGAGATGGAGCTGAGATGTAGGGAAGAACTTGTTTGGTGTGAGGGTGGTGAGAGCCTGGCCCAGGTTGCCCAGAGAAGCTGTGGCTGCCCCATCCCTGGAGGGGTTCAAGGCCAGGTTGGAGGGGGCTTGGAGCAACCTGGTCTAACTGAAGATGTCCCTGCTCATGGCAGATGGTCTTTAAGGTCCTTTCCAAACCATTCTGTGATTCTATGATTTTTTGGATATCAAACACTTCTCCACTGGCTGGAAGTCGTCTCTCTTACAGCGTGACAGGAGCATTCCCAAACAAAATGAGACAAGGCCTGCTTCATGAACTATTTTCTATTTCTCTGATAAACCAATGGTCACGCTGCTGGATGTGGCCAGAGGTGCTCGGGGCGCAGTGAGTGACCGCTCGGGGCCAGCCCGGCGCTGAGGATGGTGCTTTGCCGTGTGCGGAGCCGGTCGCTGGATCCCTGGGGTCCTGTCGGTCCCTGGAGGGCAAAGAGGCTGTTCTGTGGGCTCTGGTGGGGGCATTTTGAGGAGGTTGGTTTGTCATCAGCTCTGAACACCCTGCCCTCACGTGTCTGGTAACCAGATCCATTTTTATCACACTCTCCTCAATATCATTAATCCCTATTAGTCTAAGCCTGCCTTTGCTGAAATTTCCACCAAAGATGCGTTTTTTTTCCATATCACATCTTTTTTTCAGTTCCTAAAGATAAATATTATCTATATTCAGTGAGACTTATCCATGGGAAGTGTTGATGCGGATTCTTGCATTTGTTTATTCATTGACAGATGTTGAAACCAAATCGCTCCATCCTAGAATTCCATTTCATTTATGATTCATATTTTTATTTTTGAGGGATTTTTGTGCACTAAGTATTGGCCAACTTATATAAAACCTACTGATCTATAGGGAATTGTTCTAATGCGTGATGAGTACAAATATGAGCTAAATACAATATGGTAAAGGTTGAAATCATCTCCCTTCTGCATCCCCTTCCCAGCCTCCAGGGTTTTTCTAGGGCTTTGCAAGGGTGGCTTTTGTAATGTGGCTTTTGCAGCTCCCAGTTCAGCACTATGTATGTAAAATTACTGGTTTTGCAAAGACGTACATTTAACTTCATTCCTGTAAGCATCTCTTTGATGCAGGACATACCTGTGCTCAGGGTTGGTGAATCCATGTCTGATGTTATTATTACATTTTCTTTATTGGAGCTGCACTTGCTCTTCCTTTTTCCTTCTTTCCGTAAGGAAGAGTAAGTGTCTGGTACTTAGTATTACTTTTAATGGGAAAATTATCTTTTCTGTGTAAGAGGATTGATTTTTAAGCTGTCATCTCTTTAGAAGTTTCTCCTCTTCAGCCTTTTTACAGAAACTTTTACTCTCCCAACATGTATATGAGTACTTTTATAATATCAGATATATTTTTAGATAACTCATGGATAATTTTTGCTAAAGCTTCCATTTTTAAATGACCTATTTGAGGGAATTGTGGAAATTTTTGCTGCGAGATCTTCCTGATTTGGAAGGATTTATTTTTCCTTTTATACCATGGTTTTCTTTTTGAGGATGAGACTGGTCTAGAAGTCGACTCACAGTTTCTTAATGTACCAAAACTGCCCTAAAGCCTAAGCAAGGGATGTGATTTTTTACAAGAAGCTTTGACAAGGTGCCCAGACCTTAGCAGAAGGTGGTTTGTGTCATTTAGGCAGGTTTCAAAATGAGCATCTTCTATTGGGTAGATGGTGATAAAGGTCTCCCCTGAGACCTCTGAAACAAAAAATAATGTGATGAGAATGGACCAAAGATCCTGTTCAGGGTAAGAAATGAAGATCACGGATTGTCTCATGATTCCAATGTGCTGATTTAAAAAGAGGCATTTCATTTATATTTGAGGTTTTTTTTGTTACAATTTCAAGTGACGTATTAATACATTAATTTATACTGAATACAAACGAGGCTGCTTTTATCTTACATTAAAACGCTTTCTTTCATGAATACCACCAGAATTAATAGTGCATTTAAATGATTTATTCGTCGCGTTGTTCTCGTCTGATTTAAACGATTGAGTCACCCACTTTTTAAAGTATTCCTTGAAGTTGTTCACAGTGCAATCTCTCATTCTGATCACTGAGTTGCCAATGCTGTTTTATTAAAAGGAATAAAAAGCTCTGGAAAGTATTCTTGGTGGTATTTCTACATTTTTTTTGTTGTTTAGAAAGTCAAGTTCAAAAAAGCGTCTGTATTTTTAATTAGTAAGTTACATGAACAAAACTTGTTTGAAAGTTTTCAACAATGCTGTCTTATTAAATGCAGACATCTAGAAAAACTTCAGTAGCTCAAAGTTCTAAAATGGAAGAAAAATTTGAATTCTAGGTGTCTAAACATTACAGCTGCCTTCAAGTGCCTCCTGCTGATCCACACGGCTGAGAAATGATCCCAAGCTGGGAGATGTCGCCTGAAAGCTGACTTGCACCATAAAAGCCCACAAACAGTTTATAAGCTGAATATCCAGCTATTCTTTATCTTCTCTTTATTGACAATTAAACAAAGTAGGAACATGTTGCTCACTGCACGTGCCTGAGACACATCCTCACTGATAATGGAGGCATTTGTCTCTGCTGGTTGTTTTCTGTACGACTGACAAAGTTTACCTCTGTCCTTGACACACTCCAGAGGGAAGATGGTCGCTTGAAAATACATGTGAAGTTGTGAAAATAAAACAACTTTATGTTCTGCAGCGGCTCAGGAGGGAGCGCGCTGTCGGTTCCTGCCCGTTCCCCATCGGGCTGGGAAAGGCTGAGCCGGGGCAACGGCAGGAGCCGCACCTGGAGCCACTTCCAGAAAATGAGGGCACAGTGAGAGAAAACTCCCACGAAGCAGAGGCTACTTCAAGAGCATGTAATGACAGCAAAGCAGCCCTTGTCATAATAATTTGCTTATTAATTCAAGGCAGTTTTCTTAATTTTCTTCCTGTTTTCCTAGGAGAAGTAGTTCCCACCCTGCGTGTCAGAGCACTTCTAGTCTTAGAGCTGCGGAAAAGTATCGCGCGCTGACTTTGAGCTTTTTGACTCTGTATTTTATAAACCCATATTTTAACAAAACTGGGATGACTATTTTAGTCACAGCGTGACAAGCTTAAACTGCAAGAGGAGTTTTCATTTTGCCAAACAATTTGATCCAATTTTTAATTGGGATAAATTAATTCTGTGGATGTGGGCCATTTAAAAAGAAGTATTTATAACCTTCCTTTTGTCAGATTTTCCAGGAGTTCTTGTCTATCGAATGAGGAGGGGTACGTCGGCTTCTCGGGCACTTCTGAAAATCACAGAATCACAGAATGGTTTGGGTTGGAAGGAACCTTAAAGATCATGGAGTTCCAACCCCCTGCCCTGGGCAGGGACACCTCCCACCACACCAGGTTGCTTGTATTGTGTGATTACCTACGTTTTTAGGTGACTAAATTATACTGAATTGAAATCTGGTCTTCTGCCTAGTTCCTTTTAAATCCAATAGGATAACAAAAAAGAAAGTCTATTCTGGAAAATTAAAGAAGCGTCTTTTTTCTGCTTTATGTAAAATTAGTGCATTCATGTAATAATATGCTTGTTACACGATTATTTCTTGGTTGTTTGGTCCGTGAGTGTTTTGAATGCGGGTTCTTGGGTGTCACTGTGCACGAGAGGTTAATGTCAACTTTGGGTTTTGTCTTTTTAGGCCAGAAAGCCTGTTAGTATTTTGTAACTGAACTTGGCAACAGTGATGATTTATCACAGGGTGCTTTTTCCAAATGTGTCTCTTTAGGACACAATGCGTGAAAGAAGCCCCGGGGCTGGCCTTCCCCCAGCTCCTCCAGTGGGGAGAGTGGCCAACGGGCTGGGGAGAGTGACCAGGGGGCCCGGTGACGCTCCGGTGAAAGGACAGGGCCTTCCAGGCTCCGGGCTGGGGGGAAGCCGGGGAGAAAGGAGGGTGGTAGAGTCGCTGGATGCACGGTGTCCCCCTGTCCTCTGCTGCTGGCACCGGCCTTTGCCGTGTGCTGGGGATAAACCAGTGCTGGCAACGGAGAGGGTGCCTTGGCCATTGCTCTTGGCCAGTACAGCAAGAAGAGACCATTGTGAAGGAGCTCCTGCCTTTTCCTCCCGTCACTGGAAAAGCCCCTTTCAGCGAGTGGGATGAGCTTCCTCGGGTAACACTGTGTGCTCTCAGGGGTGGCCACAGCCTTGGCTGCGCGTTTGGTCAAGGATTAAAGAACATTTTCACTGAGCACTGAGGTTTCTTTGTGCTGATGCTTCGTTTCCTCCATGCTTTCAGGTAAGTTGGGGAGAGTCTTCTGAAGTTTGTTGGTGAAACCCTAGAGATGAGTGTCTGTAGCAGGAGAATGGCTCCCTCTTGTTTCTGAACCTGAGGGCCTGAAGAAATCTCAATTTTTAACTTTACAGGCAGCTGGTTTGCAGGCAGTTCTGTGTAAGGATTATAATTAAGATGATTGTGGACCTCCATTAACTTGCTCTTCTATTGAAGAAATGTGCATTTCTCGTTAGGTGAACAAAAAAATAATTCAGAACTATTAAGCAACCAGTACATTCTTGACATAAAAGTTCCTTTTTACCTTGCTGTCTTCCTTTCTTCTCCTTATGATCTAACTGGTGTGGATTCCCTATTCATATTGTATTTAGCATATTTGTGAAGTTACAGCCAACTCAGCAGTAAAGTAGCATTGCAGAGTTCTCCAAAGTCTTACCGTTTTAGGTGAATTTTAAGGAATTATCAGTGTTCTGAGTTGAAGTTAAAACTAATTTTAATTTTCCAGCGTTAGAAGTCAGTAATATTTCATTATGTTACACATTTGTTTGTATTCATCGTGTGTTCTATTTGTAGTATAAATGCTCTGTCACGCGAGCACTTCTTTGGGCTGGAAGTGTTTTTCTAATTAGCGGGTGCTTTGTGGTGTGGTACTTGGCTTTCCTTGGGCAGTAATGTCAAAATATACGTAAAATAACAGCAACAAAGAGGTAAACTCATAAAAATAATCCCTTTTCATGACACAGATGATATCGATTCACCAAACATCCGCTCTGAAAAGAAATTCAAACCCCCCATCTCCGGATTTAACCTGTACCTTCCAGAAAACGTCATGATTTTCGGATAGGAGTGTGAGCTGTGAGGCAGGAGTGAAGCCTTTGCCAGGGGTGATTCCCTGCCAGCTGCGTCCTACTCAAAGCCCCCTTTTATTTCGGGTCATGTAATTCTGATGCTGAAATTGCAGCAGTTGCTTATGTGGGTCCTAGGTAGTGGGAAATGGTCATAAAGTGTAGCAGGTGACTTTTACAGTCATTTAACGGGGTGTAAAGAAAGCACAGGCTAACGAAGACGACGCTGCTGCTTTTTTCTTGCGGTGCCCCAAACCTTGGCAACCGCTGGGCACATCTGTAGCCCGTGGTTTGGGGAGTTCCCAGCAAAACCGATGGAGAGAGAAGGTAGAAAACTACCATCAAAGTGAGACTTCAAAAAGTTCCTGAGCTGCCGGTGTGTGCAGTGCCTAATAACAAGAGTTTATGAGGAGGCAGACCACTATGATTATTTTAAAGTAGTAATTAAATCTCTGTAAATCTACCTGATGTGTAGAAATCTTAACTCAGCTATCTACTTTCCTGTTGAATTTTGAAAATAGATGTTTCAAGTTAAAAATTATGTATACAAACATATATATTACAGACTTTTATAGTGGAGGTTAAGGTGAAGCTTGCTTTCTGAATGGGATGTGTAGGGTTGAGCGGTCGGTGGGGGGTGCGTGGTCCCGTGGTGGCAGTGCCACCCGTCAAAGCAGGAGCTTGAGAGGTTGTCCCCAAAATGTCCTTGAGTCTCCTCCCAGCGCAGCGAGCAGTGATCCACGGCCATCGTGCGGGTGGGAGGAGAGGGAAGGAGCTACAAATCATGCGCTGAACTGGGTTGGTAGGACACACAAGAGTCCTGAGGCTGGTTTAATCTCAGTATTGTCACCTGTTTACAGCAAGGAAGGGAAAATGTGGATGATGAAGAGATGCTTAAGGTTAGCCACTAAGAATGCTCTTAAAATGTTTTCCTCTGTAGAGAAACCTGCTCAGAAGTTTTCAGGGTCATTTGTCTAGACTTGGAGTGGTTTTAGACAGCATTTTCAGTGAAACCTGGTCATAAAATTAATAATATTGAGCTGTAGCTGAGGTGTCTCGGGGGATAGCAGAGTGAGTAACCCCCGAAGTAGATAAAAGAGCTGAATGATGATCAAAACTTGAACGTGTATTGCTAAACTTCAGTACAATACCTAGATACAGTTTCTTTTAAATGGGGGTAATCAGCGTTGCTGGGAAGGCTGCTACTCACTTCAGAAACAGCGTTGTGACAAGTTGCTGGCAAAGTGAGTGGCCGCCCTCCTGTTAGCTCTTACCCTGCACTAATTATCACATTGAATTGGTACAAAAAGGTAACCAGACTCTACACGTCATTTTTGAGTCTGCAAAAGGTCAGGGTGACTTTGTGTTTTGTTCTCTTTAGTGCTATCTGTGACTCTCTTTTAGTGATACGTAATGAACGTGGAGTTGAAAGGAAATCAGAGCTTCCAAAGGAAAGATCCTCTGTCGGGTGGTGAGAACCTGCATGGTGGGAGAGGAGACACCCACGCAGGAAAGCCTGAGGTGGAGTCATGTTGCTCTAAAGGAAGGAGAAAATTGCCTGTATCTTTCATATGGGGACTTGTTTATAATAGTGGACAAAGGATTTTACCAAATAGTATAGAAACATAGAATTTCCTAGGTTGGAAGGGACTTTTCAGATCACGGAGTCCAACCATCAGCCTATCACTGACAAAAACCATCACTAAGCCATATTTCTAAGCACTATGTCTACCCATCTTTTAAATACCTCCTGGGGTGGCGTTTCCCTGGGCAACCTGTTCTAAGGCTTAATGTATGTTGACATAAGCGACTATGCTTCTAATGAGCAAAAACTGATTAGCTCATGCAGCCTACCAATATCTGAAGGGGGCTACAGGAGAGTTGGAGAGGGACTCTTTGCCAGGAAGTGCAGTGACAGGACAAGGCGTAATGGTTTTAAATTGGAAGAGGGGAGATTTAGATGAGATATTAGGAAGATCTTCTTTGCTGTGAGGGTGGTGAGAGCCTGGCCCAGGTTGCCCCGAGAAGCTGTGGCTGCCCCATCCCTGGAGGGGTTCAAGGCCAGGTTGGAGGGGGCTTGGAGCAACCTGGTCTGGTGGGAGGTGTCCCTGCCCAGGGCAGGGGGGTTGGAACTCCATGATCTTTAAGGTCCCTTCCAACCCAAACTATTCTATGAAATAAGGTGCCACTTTTTCCCTGTGACACAGACAAGAGGAGTTGTATCCCAGACTAGAGGTACCTGTTTCTTTCCAGTGACAATAAAAGAACTGAGATGATTAAGGTACAGATATCTCCGTCACTGATGCTTAAACTCATTTTGAATTTATTATGTTCCAAAATAGCCCAATTGTTGGTTTATATCTTTTCTTAAGTGGTGTGTGTTACTGTACATGCCAGGAAAACCCCTGCTTGCCCTTGTGCCTGCAGTTCCTGGGCAGCGGTGCTGCCAGCGGGTCTTGTAGGAGCAGGACTTCAATAATAAATTTATTATGGCCAGGGTTTTTCTTACTGTGTTTTTGTACAAGCTGCCAACACAGTAGGACCCTCATTTCAATTCAGGCTTCCAAGCACTGCAGTAATAAACACAAACATACTTGCTGGGGAAGAGAGTTCTATTTTAATTCTGCAGTTTCTGGTAGTGGCCGTGTGAGGTGGGGGCTTTCTGTGGTTTTTCAGAAATGATAAACAATATGGGTAATTAATCTGGGGTATCTAATGAGCAGGCGGTGTATCTGTATGTTTTGAGGTGTGTTTATGAAATGTGTGTACGATTGTACACAGTTCAGCGAGTGTCCATTCTGTGCTCCCAAAGAGAGGGAGTTATTGTCATAAAAATGGAGCAGGAGGAGGGAAATATAAAAAAGCCACCTTTTGGGAAGGTGCTGAGGTTCTCCCCAGGGGATGCTCCGCTGGGTCCCTGGGGCAGCTCCCTCCTTGAACCAAACCAAGCCATAATTCATACCCTGCTGGAATGACCTTCCGTGGTGAGAGGAGCTTGTATGATTAATGGAGGGACTTAAGTACGTTTATGAATTGCCCAAGCCTCTTAAGCCAAATTGCTATTTTTACTTCATTAATTAGAATGTCTCCATATTGCAAACAGTGATGGTTTTACCCCAAACCAGATGGCTGGCTCGGTAGGAAATCTAACAACGTGAAGATACCAAATGCGCTATTCACTGATTAAAGTTTTACTTACGTTTTTGCATTGAATGAGTTTGCGTCTCCTTTCCGTTATAACATGAAAAATCGCCGCTTGCATGTTAAATAATTTAAGGGCTAAGGCAAAGCACGAAAAGTAAGATGTAATAATGTGCCTGATGTTGCATGGCAGGGTTTACTAGCTCTATTTGGTTAAAGATAAATATGAAAAAGTAATTTTTGTCTTTGTTAATTGAAGAAATGGTGAGTTGCTGGGGCTGCGGGGTGGGAAGGAGGGATGTGCTGGGCTGGGAGAGCGCGGGCAGAGCCCGGAGCTGCTCGGGAGGGACCAGGTCCTGCCTGTGGCTGCGGCACCGGCTCCTGCATCTCCTCCTCCTCCTCCTCCTCCTCCATCTCCTCCCCGCTGCCGGGAAAAGCAATGGGTTCCGCAGGGAATAAGCTCCAGAGTCACTCAGAGGTGGGTTTGCAGCGCTGGGCAAGGGAGGAAACGATGAGGAAAGCTCAAGAGGTTAATGCTGCTCAGGGGGTCTTTTCTCTGCTTCAGGACGGAGGTGTGGGTGGTGGAGCACAGATGGTTAAAAATTTTAAAAGCTGTGTAGCTTTTTTCCTGAGCTTAAGAGTACTTGAAAACGTGTGTGCCTCTTGTGTTTGAACATTTACCAAACCTCTTGTGGAAATGTTGATTTGCATGCAGAAAAGAGTTATCTTTTAAATTATTAGTTAGGGCAATCAAACAATCAAATGTAAGATTTTAACTTTTTTTTTTTTCCTTTTTAAAATGAAACTCGCCCTGCATGTCTCTGCATTGTTTCTTCCTCCTCTTCTTCTCCACCTTTTTTTGTTTGTTAATTTGGATTTGTGTGTGTAATAATGGCCAAGGAGCATGAACAGGGGGGTCTCACCTGAGATGTGGAAAATCATGGGAATGAACACTTCACATTTTATTGATAAGCATAACAGACTGTTCAGTTTGCGTTGTGAAAAACAAGCTTTAAATTATTACTGGCTTTCTTTTAAAATAAAATACTTACAAAACTGTGTCTTTGCACACTGAGGAAGGAGGTGGGATTGGGATGGGGCTCAGGAGGATCCCGAGGACACAGAGATAGGAAGGCTTAGATAAAGCCTACTTTTTACATTGTGGTGCAATTACGTGTATATGCATATATATATATATTTACCTTTGTCTAATGTAGATCATTAAGCAGTGGTAGTAGCAATGTTGCTGTGGAAGTTACTAACAACAAGTAGAAGTATAATTCAGTTCTACAGCATCAATAATGATAATAACGTGATATATATATGTATATAATGATAAGGATACAAGACGTCTGGTCTTGTATAATTCTTTCTGAGAGCGCTGTTAATTGTCTGAAGGCACAGATTTCTGGGGGGTGGGTATGTGGGGTGTCCGGACCGGTGTGACCTGGCACCGCTGGGGCTTCTGCCTGCCCCGTGCTGTCCTGGGGGAGAGGATTTCACCTGTAAACGTCTAGGTGTCTGATAAGATGTCTTATCTTGAGACATAGGAAAATGTGATACCTACGCAGCCTAAATGTAGGGACACATTTCTATTTATTATGAAAGGGCTCTTCGTTTGGGCTGTTAAACCCTGACTTGGGAGAGGGAAGGGAAAGGGAGCAGAGGGATCAATGTCATCAGGGTTTGTGTGTGGTCGTGAACTTGAATAAACAGAAGGGGTTTTTTGTGATGAAAATGTTGACTTTTTAAGTCTGCTTGGCCAGACAGTTTTAATATTGTACTTAAGGGGTTTGTTTTATTTATAAATAGATGATTGCATGCATTATATTTTTACTTACATTACTGAAGTATTATAATCTATTTATTCATTCAGTTGTGTTCTGTTTGATTCATTTATCATGCATACCTGTTCCCACCCCTTATTTACTGCAGCGTAAACTATAGTTCAAGGAAGAAAAGCCCTGGTTTGAATTTAATAATGCTCTATAGTGCATATTTCCTGGTTCAATTGAATATTCTGAATAAATAGAAAGACATTCTTGCTTCCTCTCTATGCCTAAATCATCATATTTTTTCAGGTGCCACTTACTAGTAACTGGATAAAATTAGAATGATGCATCAGATCTATAGGCGCTAAAAATAGTTTACAGTAGCAGTAAGAGTAGAGCTGAAGGTATATTCTACATCTTGTTGGAAAGCTGCTTTCCTGTATTCTTACCGGTTTCGTGGCTCGTGGTTGTTAGATAACTGGGAATTGCAGATAAAACAAAAGAAGGTGAATTATCCGCATTACAAAGTACAGCAATAATGAGTTTATCCCTGTTCTCTCGCAGCACTGGGAAGGAATGATCACAGCAAGGCTCTGAATTGACTGGTTTGGTTTTATTTAAGAACTAAAATGAAGTTTAACATTAATAATGGCTTCGCTTAGCCGTCTTCTTCAGACCGATACATCCCTCAGTTTCTTCTTATCTCAAGAGAGGTTGATGCTGGTCTCTTCTCCCAGGTAATTAGCGAT
Organism: Arenaria interpres; assembly: GCA_013399435.1. NCBI lineage: Eukaryota > Metazoa > Chordata > Aves > Charadriiformes > Scolopacidae > Arenaria > Arenaria interpres. The sequence continues at coordinate 60,809 of VXAK01021987.1, forward strand.
AGAACAAGAGGGAATGGCTTCAAGCTCCAACAGGGTAGGTTTAGTCTGGACTTCAGGAAACAATTCTTCACAGCAAGAGTGGTCAGAGACTGGAACAGGCTGCCCAGGGAGGGGGCTGAGTCCCCATCCTTGGATGTGTTAAAGAGTCGTTTAGATGTGGTGTTGGGGGATACGGTGTAGGGGAGAACTTTGTAGAGTGGGGTTGATGGTTGGACTCGATGATCCCGAGGGTCTTTTCCAACCAGAATGATTCTGTGATTCTTTGAAAGCATCCTGAAAATTTTCACGTTAGTCCTGAGTGGTGTCACTGCACAGCCCTATCGCGCCCTGCGCCACCGGGGTGCACAGAGGGGTTCTCGGGGTTATATGGGCCAAGCACGGATAAAAGGCTTCAAATCTTCCAGAAAAAACCCTTAAGTTCCAAGTTAGTCTATTAAGTGTGACATGATCACAACTCCTTGAGATTTTTTACACGTGGGCTGATGCAAAGCCTTGCAGCAAAGATGGAGCCTCCTGAAAACACGTTTTCACCATTAGTCCTAAAAGTAGTTCAATTTGGCTTTAGGAATTTGTCGTGCTGGGCTCCAGTGGCTCCTCCTGGGAGAACCCTTGGGAACTGGCGCTCGGACAGCAGGACGTTGCATCCAGAGCAGGCGATGGATTGTTCCCTGTCTGCTCCCCGCTGTGGACACCCCGGAAAAGGGGAGAAGGGCACCCGTTAGCCCTTCCATCCTTATTATCCATGGTTAGATGGCCCAGCAAAATAAAACTGGAATGGCCTGAGCAAAGGAGTGCCCTCTTTCCTTTAATTGAAAATATAAAACATACTAGCTGTACAGTACAGCTGCTTTATTCTCTTTGATATCACAGTATTTCAGCCCTATTTTTAATAGTTAACCACTCGGGAAGTGTGAAAATAGCACAGGTTCGTTAGTGGTGGTGATTTAATAAGGAAAGAGAAATCTTCTTGCTGAGTCAAAGCCAGCAAGAGTGAATCGGAAAAATCAAAGAACGGCCCTGTCTGTGCGAGTAGATTTCCCGTGATAAAAATCAGCTGTTCCTGTTATGTTCTGCGTCTGAGCTGCTTTTTTGAAATTCTCCGGAGAAGTGGGCTGAGGCAGCTGGTTCCTGGCGTCACGTGCTGGAAATAAAATGGCTGGTGTATGTCAGGGCTGCGAAATTGCAGCTGAAGAGCTGGCTGCAATTAAGTTATTTCTATTGAATAGAAATTAAGCAAAATACAATGATTTTGACTGGTTGTTGGGCAGCTGTTATGGGGATGGAAGAAAGGCAAACAGACTTAATTTAAGTAAATTTACAAACAAATCTGCAGTTACTACTGAAAAATCAAAGTTTTTCTATTCAGAAATAGACCTAGATATATTTTCAGCTCTGCAATTAGGGAATGTTGTTTGTCTTCCTAAGCTCATGTCGACTGGGGGTTAGAGCTGGGTGCTCCTGCAAAAAAAAAGATAGTGCATAAAAGAAATGCTTCAAGTCTTTTTTTAAAAGTAACTTTTCCTCCCAAAATAATTGTCCTTCCTTTTGGGAAGCCTTTACCCAGAGATTTACATGGTCTTCTTCTGGAGAACTGAGTTTTCACCCTTCGAAACAGAGTGCTCGTTACTGAGCTGCAACACTGAGAGTGGGATGATCTGGGATAAATAACTTTAAATAACCTTTAATTATAGGTCTTTGGGTTCATCTCGGATGAATTTGATTTAAAATAGGATTTTTTTTTAAAAAATCTTGTTTGATAGCCACACGTTGAGTGCTCAGCTGAATTCACCTTTTTTGCAAACACTCCATTTATCGAGTATATAAATGCTCTGGTACTTGCTCATGCTTTTATCCGCAGCCCGGAGAACAACGTCTGTCCGTCCTGCTCGAAGGAAACACGTGGAGTTTCCTACAGGGCAAATAGAAGAAGGGGAGGGACTCACAGGTTTTGCTGCTGTAAAACACTAACAGGTGGATGGTGGAGCTTTTAGGCTGAAATGTTTCCAAGTTCAAGTGTTTTAGGTCAGGAATTGTGGTAAAATATTTTTTTCTTTTAAATTTTTTTGCAAAACTACGGGCACAAAATTTATGGGACCTTGAAGTCAACACGAGCGATTGAGACTTTTGTAATAACATTTCCTGGAACGGGCTCTGATGTAAACTCTGGAGGTTCTCACGGCGCCTTTGATATTTGTCCCTTTTGATCTAAAAAGTACGGGCTCTATAAAGATTTTAAATTTTACGTGTTTTAATGTGGGATGTTCATGGTATCGTAAGCTTTCGTTTATTTCAGAATACTCTGGAGGGCTGTGTGGGTTTACAGGAAAAGCTGAGCTTGTTAGTAATTGGGGGTGCTGGAATTTCAGGTGAAGTGATTCCTTCGGTGTGACTTGCTCCCAGTGAGGTGCAAACTGGGGACTGCGGGAGATTTAGGGCAGGGAGCTACAGCTCCTGGCATTTGCCGTGTTTCAGTGCAGTCGGAACAGGGAGTGTGGCTTTACTGTCACTGAAGAATTGATTTGCTGCTTTCTGCTGGTCAAAGGCTCACATTTTATATGGGCCATATTTTTTAATTGTAAGTAGTAAAATAAAAACTAGAGATGTTTGAGAGAGTGGTAACATGCCGTGAGACGTTCCAAGAGAGACAGTGCTCAAAAGGATGCCGATATTTAGTGTAAAAGCACAAGTCGATGTGTGTTTCGGTGTAATGCAAGGTAAATATCCAATATCTTAAAGAATTTTTAAGGTCTAGTAATAAAAGCCGTTATATAGGATTATTTTCTCTGGGAGATGCTGGTTTAGTGGGATGTAAGGCAAGAAACTCAACTTCTGTGTTGTAATAGTGCCGTTTCCAGGGTAAATCGAGCATGTATAATCGAAAAGTAGTTGCTGGATATACCCCGAGAAACATACTGTAAACGTACCGATGCCTCGGTGGTAATCTTGGGGTTATGAAATAATTCACTAGAAAATATCAAGACATTGATGTTAGGTATTACATGTTTAAATTCTTCTTTAGTTAGATTCTGTCCGAATAACATAGGGTATATTCATTCCAGAAACTACAGTTTGCAAGACCTCAGAGTTACTTGAGAAAGAGAGAGAAGATGGGTACGTCGACTGTCTTAGAAGTCTGAAGACGTTCATAACAGAGAAACTTTAAAAATAGTTCAGATCTCTTGTCTGGAAGTTCTTTAAGAGCTCTCTGGCCAGCAGTCTCTAATGTTATTTGATGTGAAGTTGGAACAGGTGGAAATAATCTCTGAAATGCAAAATGTAGCAAGTAATGTCACTGTAATATGCTGAAATGTCACTCGGTAGCGCACGTTCTGTGGGAGCAAGGCTTTAGCGTTTTTTAAGCGTACAAGTTATAGATTAACCTTTAGCTGATTATTTCTTCATAATGCACATTCAGTTCTTACAATCACCTCAGCTATTTTTTCCCTTTGGAAGAGTTTCTCTGTCTCTTGGTGGCGCTCTGCCTTCTGATCCTCACTTTGCTAAGACTTCATTTTTATAGCAAATCTTAATGTATGATTGTGTTTGATAACACTGCAATCTTCCAAAAACCAAACCAAACAACCAAAACTCCAATATAGGTAAGGACTTCCTTAAAAAAAGTTGCTGCAATGAAGGAATGAAGGAGCATCCCTCTGTTCCCTAGTGGCTGCTGTGGGCAAGAGGGCAGGCTTCTGCTACAGCAATAAGTCAGTCTTTGGTTTAATCTTACGCAGTAAAAGTTCATGTTTTCAAGGTATCATGGTCTTAAATGACTGTTAGTCCGAATGGGGAAATTACAGAATCACTACCCCCTGGAAGGGACCAGGTGGGTTTGAATGTCTCCAGAGAAGGAGACTCCACCACCTCCCTGGGCAGCCTCTTCCAGGGCTCTGCCACCCTCAAAGTGAAGAAGGTCCTCCTCGTGTTTAGATGGAACATCCCATGTTCAAGTTTGTGCCTGTTCCCTCTTGTCCTGTCCCTGGGCACCACTGAAAAAGGACTGGCCCCATCCTCTTGACACCCACCCTTGAAGTATTGCAACCTCCTGTGCAACCTGCTCTGGGTGGACCTGCTCTGGCAGGGGGTTGCACTGGATGATCTCCAGAGGTCCCTTCCAACGCCATATCATTCTGTGATTTATAAGTATTGATGAGATTCCCCCCTCAGTCTAAAAAGACCCATATTTCCTCATAAAAGGAAATTCTCTGTGTGTGTTTCTGCCTGTGCCTTGCTGAGATAACCTGGTACCCAGGGGGATGCTGGATCCCACTGACTTGTCCCTACAGTGATGACATTCATGCTGTGTTCTTGCCCGGGTGGTGCCGGTTGGTAGGTTTGAAGATCACATTCTGCGACAGTTCATGGTCTTGGGGTTCCACATGGACCACGAGGGTTGTGTTCAGTGACCGGGGCCAGAAGGAGATGCCCCTGAAGGCCAGGAGAGCAGGTTCCTTCCTGAGCATCACCGGCCACTGTGTGTGTGAGGAACCCCAAGCAGTGTGTGTGTGAAGGGCTCAAAGGGAGCTCTGGTAAGAGCAGACACAAGAAATGCCCAAATCGTGGGTGTCTGTTTTCCGTCATTGGATTGGAAAAACCACATTGATTTTGTTGTGGAAGAGGAGGAGGGACTGGGTATGGGTTTGCAGCAGAGCTGCACAAATAAACCATAATACCCGGCAAAACCCTTCACCACTGTGGCTTTTTTGCAAGGTTTGGCCTATTATTATCTTGTGTTGAAAAGTTAATTTTCTTGGTTGAGCGGTAAAAACTCCTGGGGGCCCAAGGAACAGCTCCCGGCATCCCGGAGAGTCGCAGCCTTACTCCCGGGTTCCTGTGAGGACAGAGGATGCACAGGTGTGAGTGTGCAGGCTTTATTTTTAATATTAGAAGAGGGAGGGAAAAAAAAAAGAAGAGGTGATTATAGATGTTAACACTTCGTGCATTGGGTGGGTGTGTGGAAGAGACCGCAGGTGGGAGGAGGTCTGGGGATGGAAGGGAGTGGGACGCGAAGGATGGAAGGGAGATGGGAGAAGCAAGAGTTCTTCCTTCAGAAACGGGGTGAGGAGACACGGGCAGGGGCTGGGCAGCTGCACTGAGGCCAAAAAGGACAGTTTATTTTCCAAAGAAACAGACCAAGCACAGATGTGGTGAGTTGGTAATGAGAAGAAAATAAAAATCACCAAACTCAGTAGAACTTACACATATTTTATCTGTCCTCCAACGTAAAGCTTCTTGTATCAGTTGATATTTTTTTTCCCCCAATAGCTTCAAGTCTTGCAGTCTTTTCCCATCACAGAATCCCATGGGGTTGGAAGGGACCTCTGGAGACCATCCAGTGCATCCCCCTGCCAGAGCAGGTCCACCCAGAGCAGTTCCCACAGGAATGCGTCCAGGTGGGGTTTGAATGTCTCCTGAGAAGGAGACTCCACCACCTCCCTGGGCAGCCTCTGCCAGGGCTCTGCCACCCTCACAGGAAAGAAGTTCCTCCTCATGTTTAGGTGGAACTTCCCATGTTCAAGTTTGTGCCCCATTTCCTCTTGTCCTGTCCCTGGGCACCACTGAGAAGAGTCTGGCCCCATCCTCCTGACACCCTCCCTTTGAGTATTTATAGGCGTTGATCAGATCCCCCCTCAGCCTTCTCTTCTTTAGACTAAAAAGACCAGCGACCCATAATAATAAAAATCATAAAAAGAAGGAAACCCCTGATCCGTACCGTGGCATGGTAATACTTGAGTTCTTAAAATCCAGGTAGGTCTTGTGTCCGGCGCGTGTGGGTCTCTGCTGCTGCGCCGTGTGCCTCGCAGCACAGCTGGCCCTGCGTGCTGCAGTCATGATACGTGGTGGTCAATTCTTCTTCTGTAAAAGAAAATCCCTGAAAGTAATTTAATTCAGAAAAGCTGTCTGAGCGCATAGTTTTGCTGGTATTTCTGGAGGTTCTCGTGCGTGCCCGTACTCTGGATGGTGTAAATGGCGTATTTCTGGGGTGGTTGGGAGGGGGTGTGTGCGAGGGCACAGCCCCTGAACGGCAGAAAATCAAAGTTCTGCTGTATTGTCTCTGCTTCTTCATGTGTTTGTAATTCTCACCTTCTCGAGAGGGTTCAAATATCAAAATCCATTTTGGGGAGGGGGGAAAATACCGCCTTCATCTGTTGTGACAACACTGTAATAAATGCCATGAGGTAATTAAAGTAATAAAGCATCACTGGTTTAACTAGGACATTGTATTTTTGCCTTTTGGCACTGTATGAAGACAGATGTGGTGGAAATAGAGACCAGGTTTGGAGGAAGCCAACTTGACTTGTATGTAGAAGCTACAGCTCATGTATTTGGACTACACGGTGCTCGGTGTGTAGCGCTGAGGTAGGGAACGTGCCTTTAAGTAAACACCAATATTTTGCAGTGGTTTTGCTGACAAATACAGCACTGTGTATAGATACACTATGTATATATATATATTTCTTTTTTTCTCGTGTGAGATTTAGTTTAAGTACCCGTTGCAACTCAAGGCATTCATCTCTTCCTTCTGGGATCGTCCGGTGTTTCTCTCCTGGAGCGCTGCTGGTAACGACTGGTGCCTTTGGCGCTGAGTGCAATTACCCTCTTTCTGTTGGGGGGGAAAGAAAAAGCGATTCCTTGCTGCAAATGAAGCTGTTTTGGGGGAATTCTTCGGGATCTTACAAGTAAATCCTTTATTTTAACCGGTCATTTAAAAGGTCATGCTGTAGTGGGCATAGTGTTTAGGTAGGACTTCCCTTTGATCTGTCAAGGTTTAAGAATAAACTGATCACAGAATGCTATGGGGTAGGAAGGGACCGCTGGAGACCATCCAGTCCAACCCCCTGCCAGAGCAGGGCCACCCAGAACAGGTCCCACAGGAAGGTGTCCAGGTGGGGTTTGAATGTCTCCAGAGAAGGAGACTCCACCACCTCCCTGGGCAGCCTCTGCCAGGGCTCTGCCACCCTCACAGGAAAGAAGTTCCTCCTCGTGTTTAGATGGAACTTCTTATGTTCCAGTTTATGCCCATTTTTTCTTGTCCTGTCTGAAAAAAGCCTGGCCCCATCCTCCTGACACCCTCCCTTTGAGTATTTATAGGTGTTGATCAGATCCCCCCCTCAGCCTCTAGACTGAAACGATAAAAGCACACGCTTTTGGGTTTTCCCACGTTAAAATGAGTTGCTGATTTGAATAGAGACAGCAGACCAAGGACCAGGGCCATGCCCTGTGGTGTGAGCTGCTGCCTAAGATGGTGTCTGAGGGGGGTTCTTCTGACTCAGGAGACTGTGTAAGGAATGTTTAAAACCCAGAAGGATTAGTTAAGCATCTCCTTAGTAAGGAACATGCTTTATTATGGGTTGTTCAGCATACTTCATATATTAAGAAACCAGTTTTAAAGATGGTTTGCTGATGATGAGCCCTTTAAAGTTTTGAAAAGCTTTTTGTCTTTTCAAAAGGTAACTGAAACGGAGCTTAGGCTTTGAAGTGTTTTTAAAGCAAAACCGGTTCTGTCTTTCTGTACAGGTGTGCCGTGTGTCGGGGTGGGGGCGACACCTCCATTGTCCCCACTGCCAGGGTGTAAGATGTATTACCCGCTCCGAGCCTGGGGCTGGCCATGGGTGGGAGCTCCGTTGGCAGCGGCCAAGTGCACTCCTGTGCCTTCTGGCTGTTCGTCACCGGGGGTGACGCCTGGTTACATCATGGGAACCCAAACATTTCCTTTGAAATAAGACGTTTTCTGGGAATATGGCCGAGGCTTTTTTGGTGGAACCTGGGGCTAATGCACTTGGGAATGGGCTCTTCTCCTGCTGTTGCTGCCATGCGTTTGTGAAAGCCTTGATGTCTCTTTTTGTGGTGTAGATGTGCCTTCGGTGCACGGTTCCTTATTGACTCCGTCCACAGGGAGACGAGGGCGAATGGCAGGTGCCTGAGAAACTCACTCTGCTTTAGTGCCTTTTAAGTTCATTTTGTTGTAGTTTCAGCCCTGGTGTGAACTCTCCTTTCAGCTTGGGATGGTGAGTCACGCCGGGAACGGCGCTGGCTCTCTGCAGCCTCTCACAGACGTCTTACAGAAGGAATAAAACTGTGAAGAGTGAAGCTCTAAGTGCCCTGACGCAGGTCGGCGTTGCTGTGAGTAGCAGGGTTGGATCTCTGAACGCCGGGGGTCCCGGGGCACAGCGCTCAGGGAGCACCAGCTCCCGAGGTCAGGGACACACGCTCCCAAAGCTCTTTGCTTAAAAGACAAATAAAACCCCTTCTGGATTAAAACAAACAAAAAAAATAATCAAACCCAACACGCATTTCTGAATTCCTCTGTGTGTGACTCAGGAAGAGGGTAAATGAACATCTGTTCAAATAAAACATTTTTTTTTTTTGCACCCTAAGTGTTTTTGACTGTTAAAAGACTGAAATGGAGCTCTGGAAAAGGATTCGGGGATTGATTTGTTCTTGTACTGCCAGGAGTAATAAGGGATCTGTAGCCTGAACCGTGCAGGCAGCCAGCATCCCTCTGTCCTTTCATGGAGATGAATAAATATAATTACTGGCTTGGTAATGCCTGATGTCAATTAAAAAGAAAGGATTGAGTTTGGTTGTGTAACGTATTTGACTGTTACCGCTAAACTCAATACAAGATGGAGCCATTGGAAAGACTTAATTTTCATTAATTGCTCAAGCAGCTGTGTGACAACAAACGCGAGGGGAGTTAGGTATAAAGATCACGCTATTTTGATGTAAAACCAGATCATACTAAAACTGAACGTGCATAAATTATTACTTCTGCTTGTTATCTCCTGCTCTCCAACCCCCCAAGGAACTGCACACCCAGGAGGGATAAATTCCATGCTACATGTGGAATTTAGGAATAGGATGGATCTTCTTAAAGCCCAGGGAAGGGTTCTTTTGTCCTTAGGAAACAAAATAAGGATATTTTGAAGTGTGCTTTTACCTGGATAACGCAAGTTGCTTGTAGCTTAGATTGATAGAGCTGCTCGGTTCCTGTTGTGTTGTGAATTGAGTGTGTAGCACAGACATTTCTGGAGCCCTTTGGGTGGAAATCCAGCAAAGTCCATGGCAAGAGGAGACTTCTGCACCTGAATGAATATTTCTGTGTAATTTGTTTAAAAGTCTGTGCGTGTGTCCTGCAGAGCAGGCAGCCACGTGGAGGAGGCAGGGATGTGGCCGTGGGTGACACGCAGGAAGCCGGGCTCCCCAGGCAGCCCGGGGCTGATACTTTGGCCAGAAATGCCGAGGTAGGGATTAAGTGTGGGAGGTCTTATCGCTGCGGAATTGAATTCTCCCAGGCAGACTCCGGGACTGCGTCCGTACAGGGATGCGCTTGGATTACAGGGTGTGTTCACTGTATAAGCAGTTTAGTTCCATTAAAAGGATTGAGGTTTTTTTTCTGTTGATCCGGGGAGAACAGCAACTTTATTGGTATTTGAGGCTGTATTATTTACTTGAGATTGCGCCCGTTTTTTTGCCGCGAACGCCCACACGGATCACGAAGCTGGGGAGGTAAGTTTTAAGGAGCCAGAGTGACAGATGCTCACGTGTTATAGTATCAACTACTCCAGTTTAGATTGTCCAGTGCTGTTTAAATTCAGAAAGACCATGAAATGGCTGTGGAAAAGGAAGAGTTTTATTTGTCAGCCTCTGTGTTTAAAGCCTGTGTAAACAGCGTAAGGAAGTGTGTGCTCTGACAATGACAGCACAGGGATGGATGGATAACTCCCAAGCTCCCCACCTCACACACCCGGTTGGTGCTACTTGGGCGCTCACAGGCTTTTACCGGGTCTCCCACGCTGGTTTTCCTTAAATACAGCTTCCCGTTCAGCCTGGGAATACAACTGTAAATAAATATAATATACCTGCAAAGCAGCGTGCGTGCTGAGGGAAATGGGGGTGATGCTGTCCCTGCCCGCTGTTACTCACGTATACAGCTGGATTCAACCGACGAATGTCGTGCAGGGTCTTAACAGTTTACAGTGAAATTCTTTCACTTTCCTCCGCTTTCAACTTTTGCACGTTCCTTGCGAGTGCCAGGCTCTGTCCTTCACGCGCTGCAATGTAGGGTGCTGGGAACCATCGGAGACGTCAGCTCGGGAGCATAAAGCACCTGGAGGTAAAATCCCTCAGGAATGTTTTAAAATGGATGGGGCTGTAGTTCTCCCGTAAATGCACGGGCTGTGGGGTTTTTCTCAGTGGAGGAGTTTTGGGCTTTAAGGTTGTTTTTTTTTTTTTTAAAAAGCTATTTCAACGGTCCTACATGTGGTCTGAATTGAAACAAATCTCTGGAAATCAGCATTAATGCAAAGTCTGACTGATGATCCCAGGCAGTGCTTTTGCCGGGGTTGTGTAGGGAATAGATTTTTGATAAAACTCACAGCTTTCAAAGAGTGGGAGCGCTGAGTGCGAGGGAAGGAGAGAGGCACGGGGGGGTGCAAACGGCCGTACTACCAGTGGGATAATTAATGCCAGCTAATCACATCTGAGGTCAGGGCTTGCACACATACGCTGGCAAATGAGAAAATAATGTCTTGGACAACAGCGGTGGCGAGAAGGTTGTGTTTGCAGTTCGATACTGTGGCTGATGGAGCACATGAGTGTGTGCAATAAATCCTTAAGCAGGAAGAGTGAGAAGGAATTTTTTACTGAGCCATCGGTGAGGTCACAGAATCACAGAATGATACGGGGTAGGAAGGGACCTCTGGAGCCCATCCAGTCCAACCCCCTGCCAGAGCAGGTCCACCCAGAGCAGGTCCCACAGGAACGTGTCCAGGGGGGGGTTGAATGTCTCCAGAGAAGGAGACTCCACCACCTCCCTGGGCAGCCTCTGCCAGGGCTCTGCCACCCTCACAGGAAAGAAGTTCCTCCTCATGTTTAGATGGAACATCCCATGTTCAAGTTTGTGCCTGTTTCCTCTTGTCCTGTCCCTGGGCACCACCGAGAACAGTCTGGCCCCATCCTCCTGACACCCACCCTTGAAGTATTTATAGGCGTTGATTAGATCCCCCATAGTCTTCTTATTTCCAAACTAAAAAGCCCCAAGTCCCTCAGCCTCTCCTCAGCAGAGAGATGCTCCAGGCCTCTCATCATCTTTGTAGCCTCTGCTGTCCCCTCTCCAGCAGTTCCCTGTCCTTCTGGAACTGGGGAGCCCAGAACTGGGCCCGTAGCTCCACAGTCAGCCCTGGTGCCAGCTTTGTACAAAAGGGGTGTTAAAATTAGGGAGAACGTGGCAAAACCCAAGGGGCTGCAGGGTGTCGGGGTGAAACGTGGCAGCCTGGAGGATGAGGAGTGGGGGGGGTGAAGGCTGTTGGAGAGGGGGGCTTCACTCTGCTGGGCAGTGATGAAGAAACATGGGGACCATGAGGCCACTGGGTCTATAACATGTGGTATATGATATAAAATGCAAGGAGAAGTGGGAATGATGAAGAAAGGCCCAGCGCTTTCAGGGGGTGAGTCATGGCTGAAGTGAACGGAATGGACGGGTAGTTTGGCAGCGGAGGAGCAGGGAGCTTCGGTCAAACCAAAATGAATGAAAATAAGTGGTTTATACGCTGCGGGAAGTCAGGCTGGGGCATGGAACGGGCCTTCCTGGGTTTTAACATTCATCTTATTTTAAAAGATAAATAAATCTCAAATAGAGAACCAGCATTAATTGTCTACGTATATACATGTGCATATATATATATAAAATTATCACTCAATTAGGAAAATGTCTTGCCTGCTCTTAACGTGCTAATTTCCTGGGCTGGCTTCTTGCTGAGGGCTGCTGTGCCCTCTGGTTCCGAGAGGCTTGGAAATTGCTTCTCAGAAAACAAGTATTTGTTTGCATTAGCTTTGCAGCCCTCTGTAGATCTGGGAAAATGAGGTGCCGTGTTTCCTAATGTTTCTGTTACAATGCGCAAAGCACTTGAGTTATTATCATAGAATATGTGCTCTTTCTTTTGAAGAAGCTGGATCTGCGAAAGCCTGAAAAGAATGAGATGATCAGATGAATTTGTACCTGCTCATAAAACCGAAACACTTTGACATATGATTTGGTCATTACGTATTCAGGTTAAGTTCCCCTCCTTTTGACTTCTGCTCCATCTTTGCGGGAAACCTTTCAAGTTTATTACTGCTGGATCAAATCTCAGTTCATCTTCGTGACCGAGCTGAGCTTAAACGTGCAGCGGCCCGTCTGGGGGCATTTACATTTTTTCTCCTGACCTCACAGCTCCCTGTGCTAATGGGTGATCATTCCCCAGCCCAGGAGGGACCCGTGCTCTCCTGCCTTCAACGCTGCCACCGGCCACGGTGCTTTTTTCGGAGCAGGAGAAATAAATTGGGACAGTTGGTTATTTTTTTTTTTTTCTTTTTCTTTTTTTGCTTCGGCACTTGTGACCTACTGCGAATTTGGAAATGGGGTAGAAAGCTGAAAAATGAAAAATTAGCTCTCCTTTCATGTCATCGAAGACAGTTTTCTGTGCATTCCTAATTTGCTTGCTCATTTAAATCTACTGATAAATCAAACTCAAATATTCCCTTACTGAAACCCGCAGGTTACTTTAAGACAGGTCATAGTGCTAGAAATAGTTCAGAATTTTTCCAAACAAATAACAATATTTTTTTTAAGTCTGAAAACCACTTTGAAATACCGGATGGTTTGAATTCTGCTTATAATTTCGCGTGTTTGTGTAACGTGCTGCGCATCTTCCTGTGTTTGGGGAGTTTTACCCAGTTGGTCTGTGTGGTTTTTTAATCGTTGTGAGCAGGGAAACTTCGTCATCATTTATTTAATCAGCAGAACAGCTGTTTCAGTGCAAACTTTTCATTAATAAACTTCAAAGTTTGTCTACATAAATAGAATAATTTTAGCACTAACAGGTTTCTCCATAATCCTCTGTATGGCAGTAATTTTTAAAGTGTAATTATTTGACAGAATGTAATGCTATGCAAAACTTGGCCTCATTAAATGAAATGCTCAACAGTCGCAGTTTTAAATTGCCAAGCAAAACAAAGATAAGTATAAACAAATTTTTTAGCAGATAATTTACACCTCATCCAGGTAGTGGGGCAGCAGGAGGGAAACATCACAGCTAATTAAGTCGGGATGGCAAAGGCAGATGAACTGAATGTAAAGTCACTGCTGAGCCTGGTCCCGGGGAAGATTACAAACATTTTAAACAATATAAATCAACACACAAGGAAAATATGTCGGTGCATGTGGTCTTGATTTAGTTTAGATCCTAAACTATTGATTTGGGTTACGTCGATACATTTTCGGGTGAAACCAGCTGGGTTTCCTGGCAGTAAATGGAACGGTGCTGGCAAGTGTGTCTGTACCTACCGAAGGGAAGTGTCTTCAGAAGGTATCAGCAAAATTATTCTGGTGTAAAATCACAGCCTGTAACCGGCACAGTCGTGCTGTAAAAGCACAGGCCTAGGATGGAGAAGAGAAAAAGTAAAAAGTAGGCGAAAAAGTGTGATGAGGTTAGATGGTCCATGTGCAGCACAGCAGGGCGAGAAGCCCACAGTCCAGAGGGTTTCCACTGGGAGGTTTAGTCTCTCTCTCTCAGCTTGGAAGCGGGTGTTCTCCATCCTGATTTGAAGTTATTCTCATGGCTCCACCTCGTGCTGTTCCCATCTGATGCCCGGTGCGATGGTGGGGGTCTGGGGGCTACGCTGGGGCGCGGTGCTCACGGGGGCTTTCCTCCCGGCCCCTACGTGCACATAAATGTATGGAGATCACTTGGAGGAGAAAATGGAAATCACTGAGCCTGACGGAGTTCTCCCAGATGAAATCCTCAGATTAACACCATTTTCTTGCCAAGTCCTGCCTGTAACTGTGAACCTGAGCGTGGAGGAGCAGGAGGAGTTTCTGCAGCAGCCGCCGAGACACCCGCGTGGTTTTACCCACAGAAATGCATCTCTGGTTATAGGTCCTGATCTTCTGCTATTAATGGGAATGTCCCAACTAACGAACTTTACTGTATGAAAGCAACAGTGTTATCAAGATTGAGGCCCACAGAGGAAAATCTGTACAAGGCTGAAATGGCTCAGCTCAAGAAGGGTGTGGACCTGTTGGAACGGGTCCAGTGGAGGGCCATGAAGATCATCAGAGCCTCTCTGCTGCGAGGAGAGGCTGCGAGAGTTGGGGGGGTTCAGCCTGGAGAAAAAAAGGCTCCGGGGAGACCTTAGAGCCCCTTCCAGTCCCTCAAGGGGCTCCAGGAGAGATGGGGAGGGACTCTGGATCAGGGAGGGGAGCCAGAGGAGGAGGGGGAAGGGTTTGACACTGAAAGAGGGGAGATGGAGCTGAGATGTGGGGAAGAACTTGTTTGGTGTGAGGGTGGTGAGAGCCTGGCCCAGGTTGCCCCGAGAAGCTGTGGCTGCCCCATCCCTGGAGGGGTTCAAGGTGAGGTTGGAGGGGACTTGGAGCAACCTGGTGTGGTGGGAGGTGTCCCTGCCCAGGGCAGGGGGTGGCACTGGGGGGGCTTTAAAGGTCCCTTCCAACCCAGACTACTTTGTGATTCTATGAAATGCTGTTGAATGAGCCTCAGAGGACCCACCAGTCCTTGGCTGTTGAGGAATGGGTTGGTAGATCGTAATTTCACCTGAAAGACTCTAGCAATGTGTGCCGGTCTGCTCTGTAGAAGCGTAGTGCTGCTCTCCAGAGTTCCCTGCAGGTTATGGGGTGGTGGGTGCTGCTTGCTTCTGTCCAGGAAAGGAGGAGGACATCTGTCTGGAAAAGACACAAATACAGCAAAATGCCCCAGGGCTGACCCGTGCCATCTCTTGACTCAGAGGCTTGTTTCTCATGTGAAGGGTCAGCCTGCATTTTGGAAATTTGACGGTTCTTTGCCATACTTGCACAATTAAGTAAATTTTCTTCATAACCCTGCCACAGAAGAAGTTTGGTATCTGCTTATCCCCGTTGCCTGCTGGAGTGCCCCCCGGCCGTGGGATGTCCTGCTCCTCCTGTCTCCTCCTTGCAAGGTTTCCCGACACTGCAAGGTTTCAGCCACCTCTGACACGTGTTCTGGGTTTGAATTTTGTGCCATCTGCTGTCGTCAGATGCTTGTGTCCGTGGTGGTGAGATACAGGCAGAGCATGTGAAAGCAAAGCCTCAGACTGTTTCTGCCTTTTTTTTTTAATGATTTTTTTTTTGATTTTAACAGAAAAAACAGCAGGGTTTTTGCCATAAGGCAGTTATTTTTTGCTTTCATTTTAAACAATTTGCATTTGGGCTATCGATTATTTACCATGTAAATAACTTCTTAATTGTTTCTGACTGCATTTTCGATCTGTAAGAATCTTTATTTGTACTTTTTCATCTTCTCTCTAATTGAGAAGGGATATTTTTTGTTGTCACTGAACACGTTAATAGCATTATATGATCAGGGTAAACCTCGGTTCCCTTTAGCTGCCAGGTTGGTTATTGGTCTGTGCTCTATGACTTGCATTTCTGTGAGGAGTGGGTTCCTTCGCAAAATGCTCTGTCAGAGGGGTAGCTTCCATAGCAGAATTTGCTGGAATATGGATGCAAGGGAAGTTCTTTGTTTCTAAAATTGTTTTCTTTCACTCTAGCAACTCTTTGTCCTTGTCTGTGAATATTTCACTCTCCTTTAGAAACGATGGAGGAGAAGGGAATGTGTCCTTACCTTCTGGGGAATGTCTAAGGACGCAGAGTGTATCATCAGTAAGTTTGCAGGTGACACCAAGTTAAGTGGGAGCGTTGATCTGCATGAGGATACGGAGGCTCTACAGAGAGACTTGGATAGGTTGGATGGATGGGCCAACGTTAATGGTATGAGCTTCAACAAGGCCCAGTGCCAGGTCCTGCCCTTGGGTCACATCAACCCCCTGCAGCGCTACGGGCTTGGGGAAGGGTGGCTGGAGCTGCCTGGTGGACAAGGACCTGGGGGTTCTAATTGACAAGCGGCTGAATATGAGCCAGCAGTGTGCCCAGGTGGCCAAGAAAGTCCATGGCATCCTGGCCTGTATTAGAAATAGTGGGACCAGCAGGAGCAGGGAGGTGATTGTCCCCCTGTTCCCAGCACTGGGGAGGCCACACCTTGAGTGTTGCGTCCAGTTTGGGGCACCTCAACCCAAGAGAGATCTCAAGGCGCCGGAGCGGGTGCAGAGGAGGGCAACGAAGCTGGGGAAGGGAGAATAAATCTTATGAAGAGCGATTGAAGGAGCTGGGACTGTTTAGTTTGAGGAGGAGGAGGCTGAGGGGAGACCTCATCACTCTCTGCAGCTCCTTGAAAACACATTGTAGAGAGGTTAGTGCTGGTCTCCCAGGTAATTAGCGATAGAACAAGAGGGAATGGCTTCAAGCTGCAACAGGGTAGGTTTAGACTTGACATTAGGAAGAAATTCTTCACAGCAAGAGTGGTCAGAGACTGGGACAGGCTGCCCAGGGAGGGGGTTGAGTCCCCATCCTTGGATGTGTCAAAGAGTCGTTTAGATGTGGTGTTGGGGGATATGGTGTAGGGGAGAACTTTGTAGAGTGGGGTTGATGGTTGGACTCGATGATCCCGAGGGTCTTTTCCAACCTGAATGATTCTGTGATTCTATGAATGTGTCCTTACCTTCTAGGATGCGAGTAATCCACAACATCTTTTTAATTGGCAAAAGATGTTTATAAGCCATCACGGGTAATGTGCTCGTACTGGATTGATTGTACCTCCTGGTTGATAAATCAAAAAAAATTACTATAAAGAGCTTCTGTAATTGTGTTAATTAGAGAGATTTATGTCTGGTCTCCGCAAAGCAGTTTATGATGCTGCCTGGAACTCGGCAGCGCTTGCCTGGGCTGGTGCTGCAGCGCTGGGCTGAGGTGGCAGCCCTTGGCATGGGCGAGCTCCTTCCCGGTCAGCCAGAAACGATGTACCAACGCCGGGCAATTCCCCCACTGCCTTTTCCAGACCCTTTTGTGCTGTTCCTAACAAAATTCAGAGGTGTGCAATACTGGGGATGAGCCTTTTGTGGTGGTGCAGGGATTGCTCTGGCACTTTAGATGGTGCCATGTTGTAAAGCGCCATCTAAAATTAATCCAGGAATATCTAGAAATAGCTCAATGGATCTGAAACCTGATACTGATACAGAGTGGTACCACGTGTCTGGGTATCGCTTTGCCTTTTGCAATTTAACTTTTGGGCTGAATTTCTTGCATACTTAATTTCCTAAAGCCCCATCTGTTTGTATATGTATATATATTACTACTGCTGGTTGTGTAGTACCTGGAAAATAATTGTATAAATAATTACTCATTCTTCTAACTAAATAGAACTGTCAACCTCTTTTTATATTTTACTGTATAATTGCCTTAAGTAGGAGCCTGAGTGGGATTTATGATCAAAGGCCATAAATTGTGACTCCCTACATCTGGGAAGTTCTTTCTGTCGCAGCGTGGTGCCACAGGAGCCGTAAGAAAGATGATTCCTGGGGGTGTTTGGGTTCCCTTATTCCTACGTTTAAAATCTAGTTATTTGGATTCCAGGAGGTAACAGACTGGAAGAAGGTTTTTGGTTGCTTTTGGTGGAAATACCTTTGATAAAAAGCCGTAATGTGTTTCTACAAACATTCCCTCCCCACTGGAGAGGGAATGGAAGAATTAATTCAGCTGCAGTGTGAGTGCAGAATGCAACACGAGCTGCTGATGGAAAATAATATTCGGTGTTACATCTGTTTGAGAAAACAATGAAATGCTGAGAAATACAAGGTTTTCAGATGGGATTTTCTGTTTTCCCTTTTGTTTTTCCTTAGTTATCTTACTGTAATTTCACCAGCCTATTCAGACTCAAACAGCAGTGAAATGACTTTCTTCGGTACTAAACCCCACATCACTGCTTGGAGAGTGGTGACAGTTTTTGTACCAGCCTGTCCGAGCGTGGTTAATTGTGACAATATCACAGTGATTATCACCTCTGCACTTGAAGCTGGAAGATCTCCGTTTCAAACCGCGTGTTAATTGTGACAAACCCTAATACAAAGGTGCTGGTACACTCTGCCAAAAATCACTTTCCCATGGTTAAGTCAGAGATGAATCAATACAGTTGACCAAGGTAATTGAATTAATTACGTCTGTGCAGGTGAAGCATTGTGGTCCGGAGGTGGAAGCGGGGACTGGCAGTCGGAGCAGCACCACCGGCTGCCAGCAATTCCCTCTCTTGTCCTGGGAAATCACCGAGAGGAGCCTCCTCACGCTTGTGTGGCAAAATTAACACTTGGGTGGCTCTGAAACTAATTAAAGGTGTAGGAGGGACACAGTAGCCACAGCAGCTTGAACTATAAAACATGGTGTGCTGGCGTTATACAAGAAAAAAATGTTCTGAGTTCTAAAACATGGTTAAGTACAATCTTTGCAAGTACTTGTGAAGTTTTGCCCGGGGTTTTGGTGGGCTCTGCTTGTGCTTCCCTAGGGAGGCTGGGCAGGCACTGAGCAGAGGCAGCCGCAGGACCTGGCTTTGTTGTGTGAAGCATCCCCATTCCCATCCCCATCCCCACTCCCGGTGCCCGTGTGGGCTCGGGTGTGCTTGGCCCCCACAGTTACTGCCTCCTGGCTCCGGGTGCTGGGCAGGGTATGAGGGGTCCCACTGCTCTCGTGGGTTTGGGGCTCTGGGTCGTTCCTCTGGGTAGTCGAGTGTGGCAGAACCCTGGGACAGGCTGCCCAGAGAGGGTCTGGAGTCTCCTTCTCTGGAGATGTTCAAACCCACCTGGACACGTTCCTGTGCGACCGCCTTGGGTGACCCTGCTCTGGCAGAGGCTTGGACTAGACGTTAGAGCCCCCTGGTTTGTTCCCAGTGTTCAGTGCTCCAGTGGCCTAGGACATCTCTCTGCTGAGGAAAGGCTGAGGGACTTGGGTCTTTCTAGCCTGGAGAAGAGAAGACTGAGGTGGGTCTTATCAACGCCTATAAATAGGGGCCTCAAGGGAGGTCGTTCTCCCCCTCTGCCCTGCACTGATGAGGCCACAACTGGAATCCTGTGTCCAGCTCCGGGCTCCCCAGTTCAAGAGGGACAGGGAACTGCTGGAGAGAGTCCAGCGTAGGGCAACGAAGATGATGGAGGGATTGGATCATCTCCCTGATGAGGAAAGGCTGAGAGAGCTGGGACTCT
>VXAK01021987.1:86126-150309 GCA_013399435.1 Arenaria interpres
CCTCCCCGCACCCCAGCATTCCCACGGGGGAGTCATTTTGGTGGGGTAGGCGCTTTATTCTGTTAGTAAATTAATGAAGCTTTTAATGATTTTTATCAGAATAATAATAATTTTTATAATGACACTAATGTTAGCACAATCATATTTTTAATGTTTGTTTTCTGAAGCAGAACACCCCCTCACAAATTGAATAATCAGAGAGAATTTGGGGTTAAAATCACTCTTAAGTCCCAGACTGTGTCTGCTCTCCCCCTTTGCTCCGGGGGGGTCCCGTTGCCCCTTCCCAGGCTCCGCTCCCCGGGGTGGCCGTTGGCACATGCCATTGCTCAGCCCCGCTGGTCCCTGGGGACCGCCAAGACCTCTCCTCCATCCTCCCTCCTCCTCCCATCCTGAGCTCCCTCCCTGCACACGTGGATCCGGCGTGCTCTCACCCCCTGCCGCACTGGGATTTTTATTTATTTTATTATTTTTCCCCCCCCCATTCGTCTGCGTTTCGGGAGCCCGATGTCGGTCGGGAGCCACGCCGCCCTGCGTTACTCCGAGCGCAGGGATGCCGGGCTGGGCTGGGATCGGATCCCTTCCTAACTGCTGGACTGCCTTTGTGTGAGTCTTCTGCCTTTTCCAAATCCGATTTCGGTACGGTGCAGATGGAAAATATTGATTTAGAAGCCGTTGTAGCGGAGCCGCGGCACGTCTGATGCAGTCAGTCCTTGCAGCAGATTTCCCAGCATGCGTGAAGCAGCCTGACCCACCCTCGTGTTTTTCTGCCTTAAAAAACCGCTTTGTCAGATCAAAGAGCTGGGAAGGCGTTTAGTCACCTCGCGTGTTCCAGACCCTGGTGTAATTAAAGTGGGGTGGAGTGGGGAGATGGGGCTGCTGGCTCCTGATTTTATTGAAGAACTTGCTGTTGTCCCTGCGGCTCCGGCGGGCACCTGGCAGTGAGGTGCGGAGATTTGCTGCCGGCGGGGCTGCAGCCGCAGCGTTGCTCCTTTGCAGACCCTGCAGGGCTTTCTGCAGCGGAATTCACTCGGTAGGATTCCCCAAACCCTCGGGATTTTCTTTTCCCTTCGGCAGCCGTCCGTGCATCGGAGAGGATTTGTTGTGTCATCGGTTTTACATGGAGAACTGGTGGAATAAAGGAGTGGGGGGGAGAGGAGGAACGGGAAGCAGGCGTTTCTCAGACCATTTATAGTAGGAGAGACTGCTTTTCTGAAGCTGCTGTGTGATTATTTGGAGATTACTTAATCCCCGGGTAACTGAGAGAAAGAATTAATAGCTGTTATGTTTGCTGGGAGCTTGATCGCTCGCTCGGACGGTGCGCTCTGGGTTTCTGCCCCCTCTTCGAGGGGTGTGAGCTGCTGATGAGACAGCATCTTCCTGAAATGAAAACAATGGGTAAATCTTAATGGAGTTTCTTAACACTGAGATATTTAAAAATAAAAAAATCAAAGAAGTTTTCCTCCCTCTGCTTGCTAGATACAAGAGGATATGGATCCCGGAGCCAATATTTCACTGTCATTCACTCCCCTATTGGCATTTGCAAAAAATAACTATTTTCAGTTTCTCATGGCAACTTCTGTAGAATCTCCTTAACCAGGTTTATCTCGGTCTGTTCTGATCTTTATTTTAAATTAACACAGATAGCTGTTTTCTAGCAATGATTTCACAACCCATTTACTTTTGGTGACCTCTTTTTTTTTCGATGTTGCATCTGTGGCTTTGTCAATAACTCTGGTGTTTCACCGCGGTGACAATCGTTACAGCAACTGAGTTGATTGCGCTTCCCTGGGTGATCCTGTGGGCAAACTGCCGTCCAAAGAGTAGGTCGTGCCTCCAAATAGTGGGTATTGCTAAGGGAAATACTAACAACTACCTAAAATCATGCATAAATAAAATAACTAAGCGTGCTGTTGGAACTCTGGAGCCCTGATAAGCACAGGGGGGTGAACACTGTCAGGACTGTAAACTCGAGCACTCGGAAGTTCAAAAATGTGGGAATTAATGTTCCCTTAGCAACGGTAATTTGCCCCTTTTTTTTTTGCGTGTATATGAAGATAACTCTTTATGTATGGTATTGTTCCCCAGTAACCTTGCTCCTCCACTGCGGGGGATGGAGTGTGGCTCAAACTTTTGATTTGTAGCAAAGAGAGGAAAAAAAATTAAACAGGTTGATCGTTCAACTCTCAACTGCAGGCTGGTCCTTACCTCCCCGCAGGTCCCCCTCCTCTGCCTCTTCACCCTCCATCTCTCATTCTGCGGGTACCAACCTTCTCCACTACCTGCTGTTGATTTGTTTGTGGGGTTTTTTTATATATTTATTGCAAGTATTCATCACTTCACACTTCCTGCCTGCGAGGGAGGAGGTGCCCACTCTGCCCTGGAGCTCCCTGGGGGAGGCTCTGTGTTTTCTGCTGCCTGTACTTGGAGGTGTGGGGCAGATGGAAGGGTTGGTGGTCCATGGGGCAGAGGGTGAAGGGCTTCCTGGACCAGCCCCTTGCTTGCCCCTGCGTTACGTTCCTACAGTGAACCCTGGGGTTTGTTTATGGACGCTGGGTCTGCACGCACGTGTGCTTCTGCACGGCTTCATCATAGAATGATTAGAGTTAGAAGGGACCTTGAGGATCATCTCGTTCTACCTGGGCAGGGACACCTCCCACCAGACCAGGTTGCTCCAAGCCCCCTCCAACCTGGCCTTGAATCCCTCCAGGGATGGGGCAGCCACAGATTGTCCGGGCAATCTTTACACGGCTCGTATTTATTCTCAAAATACTCCTCGTTAGAAGCCACTTGAACAGTTTTGTGGATGCCTGTTGAGGTTGTGCTGGGCTTCACCCAACCTACAGCCTTTGCTGCAGCAGCAATAGCAACGGGGGAGCTCAATCGCCCGCCGACTAACAACATGATAGGTGCTGAGTCAGCAGATGGCTTTTTTCCTTCCCCATCCTCCTCAGTTGATTCAGAAAGATGATTTGCTGTGATGTTTCTCTCCCCGTTATGATACTGTGTAACTTGCAAATTACCTGAGAGATCTGTACCGGAGTCTGGCTCCTGTGCAGCAGGTCCCCATTCTCAGATGTCGTGGCTTTGGAAGGTGTTGTCCCCGTTGGCATCCCTGGGAGAGCAGGACACCCCGGGTCTGCCCAGCATCACCCAGCATCAGCTGAACACATGTTCTCAGCGCAGGAGGGCTGGGTTTGTCATGTCCAAGTGACTGTGCAGGAGAGATCCCGTCCTTCAAATCATCCTTAAACAGGTTAATTCCTATCTAGGCATGAAGATTTATTCCATTGTAGAAAATCCAAGTAGGATTTAGATTCCTGGTTAAGCTGTTGGGTAAAAGCCTTCTGTCTTTCAAAGAGCAGCTTGCCTTTCCTCCCTACCAACAGTGGTGTCATGGAAAACCCTCGGTGCTCCTGTAAATGGGAGGCCCAGATTTTGGAAGAGCTGCAAACCAGCTGTGATGAAACGCGGGTCGATGCTTTGGCTCCGGTCTCCCTGGGGCACCTCCTGTCACAACAGCAAGAGCCGCTCTCCTGTTGTCGGTCCCCAGTCCCAGACTGGGAGTGGTGGCTCTTGCTGCTGGGAGAGAGAGAATGAGGTCCCCGGAGAATGAAGTTTTATTTTTCAACAGTTTTCTGAATGCGGGAGGAGTGGGGCTGGGGCTGAACTAAAGCAAACTCGTGCTGGGGATGGAAGAGCAACCTGTTTTTCATTGAAAAGAGCCCAGTTATGTAAAAGTAAAAAAAATAATTATAAGGAAGTTGAGCACAGGTTCATACTTGCTCTGTTCCTTCATCCCCAAAATTCATCCCACCCAGCAGCACTGGAGGGGTCAGGCAGCCCTTACTGTAATATTAGGTTTTAAATCAAATTTACTCCTTAAAGTCCTCCATTCGTTTTCTCCCCTAACTTACAAAACTCTTCCGTCTCTGTCAGGCACGTATTAGAGTTTTTTGGGGTATCATGTAGCTCTTTGAGAGGGATAAGGACATTTTAAAGTTAATTTGGAGCATCTGTTTATGGTAGGGAAACTGTATTATTAACGTAAGGAAATACTGGCTGCCTTTAATGGATCTGAGAGTTAAGCTGTTGTCTGAATCTTCCTGAAAAAAGTTACTCTATGAATTCAAGAAAAACTTAGAAATCAGTTTCAAGTCACCAAACATTTATTTGTTTTACCATAGTTTTAAAAACAAAAATTCCATTTTTGCAAGATTTTGAAGTCTTATTTCAGACATTTTTAAAATATATATAATTTAACCCCACTGTGCTGCATCTTCCCGTCCCTGGGCACCTCCTGGGTTGCTCTCGGGGCAGGAGGGGCCGTTGATTCATCTCTACGAAGTCACCGGCCCTTTGCATGTCTGATCTCCTCCAAGGTCACATCTCCTCCACCCAAACCCAGTCCAGCCCAGCCTCTCGCCAGCTCCGTACTGGGGGAAGGTTTGCCAGGAGCCACCAGTGGATTATTTGGGGATTATCTGGGCCGTCCTGGTGTCGCTCACAATAACTGTGCAAAAAACATACGTTGAGTTTGTCTATGGATGACGATTATGTGGCTTTTGATAAATACAGGGTTTTACTCCCGATTTTAATCTGCAACTTTGTTTATAAGCCCGGACTTTTGAAACTTGCCATCCTTATAATTATCACTTCTTTTGCATTTATGTTTGGAACTCCAAAGGTTTTTTTGTTGTCTGCATAACTTTGAGGTTGTCCGTGTGGGCTTGTAGCCGAGTGCCCTTTAGCAATGCTGATTGTATCTGTGTGCGAAGGACTGTTCAAGCCCAACACGGTGTATTACAAGTAAAAATACAGAGATAATCATCTCTTAATCCTCCAATAGATTAATACTCTTCTGCGCCAGCCGGACTGTGGGAGGACTCGGTGTAACTAACCCCAAGAGGGTATCTCCGGGCTAATAAAGGTTCCTTGAATAAGTCAAAATTGCAGTTGTATTTGCAATGTCACATCCTTCTTGCGACCAGAACAGAAAAGTGAGCAGGGAAAATGTCGTGGTCTGTGGCCTCCCTGTCACCTGGCCATCGCGATGGCTTTTTGGGGCAGTTGACATCAAATATGGGATTTTTAGGTTGCTGTAGCTGGCGTTGGGAGGGTGACCTTTACGTGCAGCCATTGTTTGAGCGGGGAAAAAGGCAAAGGTGACAGAAAACTGTATTACTGGCCTCATTTGAGGTGCCCCAACATTGCTTCAGGGAAACAGGAGGCTGGAAGTGTTTGGCCAGGGGAAGAGGAAGCAGAAATCCTCTCCGTGTCCTGGGCTGTGGTTGGGGTTTTTGGGGGTGTCAGTAGACTTAAATTTTTGGTCACCTTCTCAGTCCTGTGGTTGTGCTCGATACACAACTTGCCTTTCAAGCCAGAGAAGCAGATGCAACTCACGGGTAAGAGGAGTTGATAAAGTTGAGTTACTTTATGGCGCAATAGGCCCACCCAGCAGATAACTATAGGGATGTATAGATATATAGAGTTAAAAACATGTCAGAGTGCAGCTGCTTTTAGTATAATCAAAGAGTATAAATGCTAAAATCAGCTGTGGAGTTTTTAACCGGCTATTTAAGGATTCAGTTATTTCAAAACTGCTTTTAAAGATTATAAAAGGCTCCCCTCCCCCTGCCGTAAGGTGTGATAACCCCTGAAATCCATCCTGCATTTTAAATGCTCTTGCTTTTTCCCACCCTGCGTCGCTGGGCTTCTTTCTGCCCTCAGCTTGCACAAACCCCGGGTGCTCCAGCATCTATATTGATGTGCGTATCTATTGTTTCTAATCTGGTCAGTTGATCAATGAAGACCAGCATGTAATTAATTGTAGGATATTGTACGCAATGTCCCACTCTGCATTAATCCAGATGGATTTGTTATTTGTTAACTATAGCTGCTTTCCTAAACAGTTTCAAGAGGATATAATGAGAGTGGTTTTGTTCTTCCCAGCCTTCCCTTTTCTTTCAGCTGACAAATAATTTTGAAGGGAAACAATTTCAAAGAATATTCCTTTTTCTTTTTGAACCTGGATCTCTTTCATCATACGCTTCATATTTTTTGTATTTTGATATAACGGTGCAAAGTGAAGGAACTAATTGAAGATGCACAACTTGGTTACTATTTCATTCAAATATCTGTGGGGTCAGTAGGAGAGATTAAAAGCCTGCTTTATATCCTGAGGAGCTCCCAGATTTCCCTTGCAGGGAGCTGGGGAGAAGCTGGAAGGGTCAGCAGAAGAGTTTGCCCCCGTTTCAGGCTGCAGGAGGGACCTTCTGTTCCGCTGCCCTACGAGATAGGTGATGGGGCTCAAGGAAAAGTTGCATCTGCCTGACCTGTCCACGATGATGTTCTACTTCTGCTGTTTTGGTTCTCATGCAGATGGAGGGAACGAGGAGCCACCAGACCGAAGACAGGCAAGTGTAGACTCCCGCCAGAGCCGATCTGGGCAAGGTAAACCTTAGTGTTGTTCTCCCGCAGTGACTCGTTTCTCGTTTGTTCGCCTTTTATATCTACATTTTGTGGGTTTTTTTCATCAGACTGTGTCATCTTACAGAGTTTTGTAACCATCATTATTGTCCACACAGCTACGAATGTACTCCTACTTGCACACCGGACTGGTGTTCTGTAGCCTGAAGGAGTTGAGGGGATCTCAAGGTGCAGCCCGTGGAATGTACGGTGTCTCCGTTCAGCAGGTGGAGGGGTGGTTGTTGGAGCTGGTGGCGTGAGAATTCTTCAGCACACACCAGTGCCAAACCAGTGGGCCACTGGCACTGGGCCGCTGCTTGCCCTCCCCGCTGACTGCAAAGGGGAGAACTGGCTGGTTCTCAATAATCAGGTTATCCTTCGCCCCAAAGCCCCGTGGTGTGACAGAGATGGGACTGGTGCGTTCCTCCCCTGGGGCTGAACGGCCACGTGGGGTGGGTTTTGCTTTGTTTCATCCTACGGGAAACAGGGCAGAAGGTCCTAGGAAGAGAGTAGTATAAAGACCTCTTATATTATCTAAATATTGATTCTACAAACTCTTTTGTTGAGCAACCATCATTCACAACACGTTGGTGGTTAAATCCAGCACCGGAGCCCGGTAAGGAGGGTTTCTGTCCCTGACAGCAGAGCGCTCAGATCTGCGCTGGCTGACGGCTCCTTTGAAGTCTCTTACTTAAATTTTTCAGCATTTGCTCATTTGTGAGGATTGTGGAAATGCTGATATTTTTTTTTCACACAGCTCTTGAGACTTAAGAAGCGTTTTTTGGAGGTGTGGCTCTAGTAGGTGCTGCGTGCATTCACTTATTTTCTCTTTTGGATTGCAGCAATAATTTTCCTTTCATTTAGGTTGAAGCCTGTTGTCATGGTGTCCTAATGACTTATTATGGAGACATTTTCTCCAGAGCATTGTTCTTTTTTTTTTTTGGCAGAGTTCCAGGGTTGCCCGGGCGAAATCACTGCGAGTGATTGAAGCCTTGCGATCAGAATGAGGGCGATGGGAATTTCGAGTTAAAACCCCGAAGCCCTCTGAAACATCAGCAGCTGAAAACTGCTCTGTTAGCTTAGGGTGTTTTTATTATTTTATAATTTATTATTTTAAGGGGTTTTTTTTAAATTTTAAAATAGAGGAGTTAAATAAAATTAGGAAGGGATAGGGGAATTTATAGCTGCGCGTAGCCCATGATAGCTCGCATACGAGTAGCGTTGGGTTTCTGTGCTTTGAGGATACAGGATGAATGGTTGCTCTTTTCCCCGCTGTCGTCTGATGATGATGCCGATGTGTTCCCTCCGGAGGCCAGACCTTGCCCACGTTCCCTGCCCTTAGTCCCGTGGTGTCCATCCCTGTGTCTGCTGTTGGCCCGTGGTTTGTCCTTACCAGACGCAGCAGCTCAGATGCCGGTGGGTTCCGTACCCCCATTTCAGGCTCCCGGGTTACACCTCAGCCCATTTACTCAGCGGCCCGGCTGCTGTGGAAAAGTACCTGTTTTGGGGCAGAGGACACAGGGCCTTTTTTTGTGAATATTTACTTGCCAAAGAATGACCAACCTGTATGTGTTTGCTCAATGGGGATGGCTGTAGGAGTTGCAGTGGGTGGCAAGAAGTTTCAGCACGAGGGGCAGTAAAGGGGAAACGGGTAAAAAAATGCTTCCAGCTTCTTAGAGAAAGGAGCTCCTGCACTAACCATTCCCATTTGGATCCGTGGGTGTGACTGGAGACACGGGCTTTCTGCAGAGTAGAAGTCTCTTTGCTCCATAAAAGTGTTATCCTTAACTTTGCCCTGTTCTGTGTCCGTAAGTTGCTCTCTGTCTGAACACGGTAACACCTATTTTTTCATAATTAAGGGTTAAGGGGTTTTATTACACTTAGATAAACCAGCCAGCTGAGATGAGGTGCTCGTCTTGTGTTTAAATTTCCATGTTGCTGTGCGTGATGCCCAAGCGTTACAGCTGTTCGTAAAGCTTTATTATCTTGGAAAGCCAAAGGAAATAGTTTATTAGTTCAAATATGCACTTTGCAGTACCATTTTATTTAAATATATTTTATAGACAAACTGCCAAAGTTCCGGTCCAGCCGTGAATGAGCCCTAATTTGAGGGTTTGATAAACCCAATATTCTTTCGGACTGGAACAAATTTAAGACTATTTCAATCACCTTGTTTGTGTGTTTGTTTACGCTGGCAAATGAGAGACATTTTGACATCTGTGGAATGAAACTTGTATGTTGTCGATATTTGGTCGAGTTCACTGGTTTTGTTGTAAAGCGTTTGAAATTTAAGAGGGAAAATAGTCCTGAAAACTTTGCAAATATATCATTACTTTTATTCCTTTACAAGATCCTGCCCCCAGTTGCCCTCGGTTTTAGGTAAAGATTGGTCAAAGATACTGGGAACTTACACCATAATAACCAGTGAAATGCGCAGATTTTAGATCTTTGCCAGACCATAAGTTCCAGAAGATGCTTAGTGTTTATAGTTCCCTCAAACCCCCAAATCTACCCCGAGGAGATTTGAACTTTGTTTTTAAGAATCAAAATCAATGAGGGCAAATTTTTTTTTTGGTGCCAGATGTATTTTGAAAAAACACCGTGGCTTGTTTGTGTGGATGCTGGTGTGGGTTTGCCTTTCCCGGCGCTGCAGGTGATGATGAATGGCTTTGCAGAGTCAGCAGAGGTGTTCAGTGCGCAATAACCCTGGGAAAAGCAAGGTCCTCGATCAGCTTATGTCAAGTAAGCTATATATGGAGCCAATAATTGCAATTGGCAACGCACAGCTGGAAGAAGTCAATTTTTTCTTGCTGTATGAGCAGTTTGCTGTCAAATTGTGCCCTCCTGGAAAAATGATGGCCAACTGCACTAATGGAGCCCCTGCATCTTTTTGGATGATTAGCAGGAAAAACTTAGAAACAAGATCTTCAGACTTGAGGTTTTGATCTCTGCTGTCCCTTGTGTAGTGTGTCTGCAAGACTTGGGCTTGGGCTTGAGAGCACGTGTGTCCCCAACGAACCTCATCTGTCCCGTCTGCCCGATGGGAGGAGATCTGAGATGTGTTGGGGTCCCTGCCTCGGAAGCTGTGGTCGTTGTGTGTCACTCAGTTGTGTCCAACAGGAGACCCCTGGGTGGTGCTGAGCGTGGGTGGGTGCAGGGGGACTGCCTGTTGCCCTCAACACCCTTTGTAGTCCATGGGGAGGTCATGGGTGGATCTGGTGGAGTGTCCAGGCTGGGATTCTTCTCTTGCTGGAGCAGAACCCTAAAAGGTGTCATTAGATGAGCCTTGTCCCAAATTCCCTGCCTTCTAGATGTGCTTCTAGACGGCTTGCTTGGCTGTAGACACCTCTTTTGTGGACACCAAAATGGCATGAGAGGAACACAGTTGTAGCACAGCAAAGTACCACCAGTGTGTGTGACTGATGAGGATCAAGGAAGGCTTTGGAGATGGCTGTAAGCACCGACTCTGTGTTGGTCATGAGGCGGTGCTGATGGCAGGTGGGTGACAGTGACACACGGCCACCTCACGTGGACGGTCTCAGGCTGAGGAGCAAGGCTGAACCACATTCTGCTGACATAGAGACGGTGGGAACTGCAGGGAAAGGGGGTAAGGCAAGAATTCTAGTTTTCTATTGCTACAGCCAAATATTTTTTAAGAAATATACCCATATATATGCACGTATATATTTTATATACTTAATATAAAAGGCAGGATATTGTCAGCAACAGCATCTTTGAATAATAATTTAAAAAAAGACAAAAAATGATCTGTTCCTCCTTAAAGGGATGGACTCCGTTAGAGCATTCATGTGCACACTTAATTAAGGCAGCATGAAATGAACAGAAGAACATTGGTGTCTGGCTCGTAGTTTGTGGCAATAATGACAGTCCCTGATGAATAAAACATAGCGAAGTGTAGCACACTGACTGGAGCGGAGGGGAGTTGAAGGGAAGCACCTCCGTAAGGGCTGGGCTTTGAATATATGTTCAGTAAAGCGCTGGGGATGGGGCAAGTGCTGAGGGAGCAAGAGAGCAAAAGTCATATTTGGAACTGTCACACCCCGTGGTTGTGCAAAGTGTGTTAGTGTTTGCTTTGGTTTCTGGTAGAGAAGGATGCGAAAATGCTGAGAGATGTTCCTGGTGGTTGGTATCAATAACGGATGGGTTTTAGCCACAGACCGATAGCACATCTCAGGACGCTCCAGGAGCTTGTCCAAGATCTTTGACAGTTACTTCAATATGGTTTTTTCATCTGATCATAAGCAGTGTGTTGGGTTGTTCACGTTGTCCTTTGGCGATCCGGAATATTCCATCGTCTCCTCTGGAGTGCCACGTATTTGAGGCATTTACCCTCTTGTTTTCTCCCCGCTTTTGTCTGTCTGCCCTTGTATCCAGGAGAGACATTTTCTCTTTCATACATATTCTCGCAAGCCATTGAGAACCACACAGGTATCCGATGGAGATCAAATAATAAATGTCTTTATGGAGGAAAAACATCAGCAGGCACTAAAAGCTAAAATCCATTTCTTAAAGGTGTGGCACGAGTGTGATCTTACATTATCTGTAATGAAATATTAACGTTAACGGTTCCAAGTTGGTTTTGCCAGATGACTGATCAGTTGTCTGTGATGGGTTGCTAATCTTCCTGGAGAACCAAGTGCTTCCAGAGGTTTCCAAAGGAGGAACCTCTCTGCTCCCAGCTCTTGCTGCTCTGGAGCATCCCCCCTTTGTTTGTCACTGATGTTTATTGCAACAATTAGCACCGTGTGACTTTATTGTTCTATCTCCACTTGTTGTCCTGTTACTTGGTGTCTTCCATGCGGATCCCATCCAGGCGTTGTGTGGCTCTGGGTGTTAGTTGGGGAGCGTTGGAGGTGGCTGCTTTCGGAGGCTTTTGTGCCTCCGTTTTGGGGGATTTTTTTAGGTCCTCGTGTTGAAATTGAATTCAGCTGGAAGGCTTTTTTTAGAAGTACACAAACCGGTGAGGGTGGCAGAGCCCTGGGACAGGCTGCCCAGGGAGGGTGTGGAGTCCCCTTCTCTGGAGATCTTTGGGACCCACCTGGATGCTCCTGAGTGATGTGCTCTGGGCAGCCCTGCTTTGGCAGGGGGGTTGGACTGCATGATCTCTTGAAGGTCCCTTCCAACTCTGACAAATCCATGAATCTGTAAAGGCACAAAAAGAAATAGGTAAAGAAATCCAGTAAAAGCATTATTGCTTTGTCTGAATTATATTTAAAACTGGGGACTCCAGGACTCTGAAAGACGAATTAAAAAAATCAAAATAAATTCTTTGTGGTTCTGCTGTTTGTAATCGAAAGAGCTGGGCTGAGGCGCTTGCTCCAGAAATGCAGTTTATTCAAGGGAGGTGTCAGGCCCATGGGAGTAGCCGTCTCTGCCCAGCAATGACAAACCCAGGAGCCTCCCTTGTATTCTGACCGGTTCCTTCTTATTTCTCTGTCCCCCCAGGCACCTCCACAGAGAACGACTGTGCTTTTGAACCAGACTACGCTATTCCACCACTCCCAGTGACCGAAGGTATGCAGCACATTCGGATTATGGAGGGCATGTCCCGCTCCCTTCCATCCTCCCCCTTACTCACACATCAGTCTATCAGTGTTCGGCTCCAACCTGTGAAGAAGTTAACTGGTAAGGACTTTAAATAAAGTTCAGTGGGGCTTTTAAGGTCCGGTGGTGCAAAAAAAAAAAATAAATCTATAAGAAAAGGCTTTGAGCAAGCTTCTGTGTGCAAGTCCTGCTTTGTTTGTTACAGCAGCTACTTCAGTCCGACCCAGGAACGGATTGGATTTCACGCCGACAGAGAAATCTTTCTATTCTGAAAACGATCTCTCTGTTTTACAAATATTCTCTAGTTTTCTGAGAAATTTCTAGCTGAGCGTGTTTCGGTTCCACTGTGTAGTGTGGTTTATGCACGGTGGAAATTTTACAGTAATTTGGAAGACCTTTATGCTTAAATTTTGAATGCCGAGAAAATACATCAGAAAAATTACAAACTTATACAGAAAAGTGATATTTTTCTTTCATAGCTCATGCATAAACTGTCTTGTTTATCGAATCTGCTGGGATTGTGGTTTGAACACCTAGAGATTTTAAAGCACTTGGGAGTCCAGCATCCATTTAAAAGCCTGATGTTGCATTTCTGCTGGTACCAGTTTGAGAAACTTGCTTCTTGCCTAAAATCTGACCTCCCTCCGTGCCCACCTTTAAAACCCATCAGCCGCTGTGTTGCCTTTGTACTGAGAGAAACCTCCAAAAAGAAGTTTTACCCGATAAAACCCGATCGAAAGGGAGCTCTGATCCACTTTGTCCCTGTTGTTTTCCCTGCCCCCTGCCGAAGGGAGAAATGGGAAAGGGCAGGAGGGAGAGATTCCTGAATCGTGCCAGAGTCACTTTGAGGGTCTTGTGGATCTGAGCTCCAGAGGTGCAAGAGAATCAGGCAGGTAAACAGAAGGACGTGAAAATACTTGAAATCTTCAGTGCCTTCCTGGGCTGTATTCAACTTGAGTTTCCCATCACTAAGAACTTAGTGCTTAGAGACATAGTTTAGTAATGTAGGGGGAGGCTTTTTGTATGGTTTTCTTCTGGTTTTTTTATCAGAGTTAGGTTGATGGTTGGACTAGATGATCTTAAAGGTCCCTTCCAACCAAGACAATTCTGTGATTCTATGATTCTAACTTCTACAGGGTGGCTAAAGTTCTGCCTTAAAATGTGAAGGCCAAAGACAACTTCTTAGTGGAAAGAAGGAGAGCTCTTGTCGTTCACAGGCTGGTTCTTCAGGAGGGTTGATGATGTGACGCTTGGAGAATTTGTGGGGGTTTGGTGGATTTGGGAGTTTTTTTGAAATGCTTTCCTTTTTAAGAGAATCCTTCGGTTTGCAGTGGGAGTCAGGGCTGTGCCGCTGGATGCTGAGAGCTCCTCTCTGTCCCTTCTCTTCTGCGGAACAGCCGAGAACACGACGTGTTGCCCTTTACCAGAGCAGCTGCTAAAACAAGCTTGACTTTTAAAAGTTTGGTTTTGACTTTCAGAATGATAAAATTCAGTGGCAGCAAACAAAAGCAGTTTCAAAACGCAATGCGTTTCAGCTTTGTGTCTCTAAACCCCTGTCAGTTCTTGTTCTAGTTACTTTTTACGGGTGGGAATTCTGTGTGTGCTTGCCATGAACTCTTTTTTTCCCTTTTTTTTTCTCCCCTTTGCCTGTCACAAAGTAATGGGTAGGTGTGGAATCCACAACCCTTCCTGCCACGAAAAGCATAGGTTGTGAAAAACGACACAAATAAATCAAGGCTATTTTTTCTTCCTGCGGCATGTCTGTACTTGTTTAATTTATGGTGTAATGTATAGCTCATGTGTTCCTGCTTTTCCTGAGTTTCCTCCCATGATCCTCAGGTTCATCCAGTTTCCTTTTCCTTCTAGTTTTTGAGTTACTTGCAGGGATTTTCTTCGTTTTGTGTGGCTTCCTGGTAGAGCCAGTTCCAACCGCCTTTTTTTCAGTTAGGAATAAAAACCATTCTATTTTACAAATAGTTTAGGCCTTCGTAGTACCTTTATGTCATTCATTACCCTTCTCTCCCCTTGTTTTGTCTATAATTCTTTGTGTTTATATGCTCTCCTGGTGTAGCTCCGAGTGACGTTACATTCCTGTGTCTGCTCGAGCAGTTCATTACTCTTCGCTGAAATAAGTGCAGGGGGGTTTGAGCTGAACCCCATGGAACGAGCAGTTTTTCTTGCACCCCTGCAGCTCTGTTTCTCGAACAACTTGCCGCCTGTTCAGCTCGCCCTGGTGCAATCTGCTGGACCTTGTCAGCAGACACTGCCCTCCTCCTCCTCAAAATCCCAGCAGCTCAGCCGAGCACATGAGCTCCATGGATTCATAACTCTCTTTTTCCAGGTGGAAACAGGTCAGACTCCATTTAGGTGCAAACTCAGAAAGCTTTGGGTGGATTTTGGAATTTTTTTGGAGTGTCCTGCTAGTTCCTCGAAAGCCCAGATCCTGGAATTCCAACAGTGGCTTTTGCAGGTGGCAGTTGGAAGGAGGGGCTGGTGGTTCATGCCGGAGTTCAGGGGTTCGGGCAGCTCCAGCCCCAGTGAGGTCTCTGGTCGAGCCAGGCTGGAGAGGTTCAGCTGGTGAGAAGGTCTACCCCTCTGCTTTGGGAAGTGTAGGTGATGAAATACAGACGTGAACAAGTTGTGTACAAACCAGGGGGACGTAAATAAAGTGCTGATAATTGTTATTACACAGAAGTAAGAGAAGTGTAGGCTCCCGGTTTTGTTGGGAGGTCCGTTTTGGGGCAACACACAAGAATCTCTTGGAAGTTGGTTGGGAAGAAGACAGTGTCTGCCTTCTGCTTGCATTTTGTCCATACTTTCCCATCTGTTTAACGTATCCCGTTCCAGCTCGACCCAATCTGCTATTCCATGGAAACACATGCTCGTGTTTTGCACGGCCGTGTCTCGATGACTCCAGTGGAGCTCCTCAGATACTTAGAATTCAGCGTGTGTTTCGGTGCGTTGGTGGATTAGCGTGATTTTTAAAATTATTAGTTTAATTTACTGTTGATATCGTAAAAGGAAGGGGTTTACTTTACATCCTCATGCAGTCGTTACAGGAATTTGTTTGCTTTCATTAAGGTAACACGTAAAGGAACTGGGAAGGTAATGCTTTCTGCTTTTTGTTATCCATAGTATTTATCCCATTTCTTCAATTATTCAGTATCGTCTGCCTCTCTTATTTACTACTAATCTCAGAGATTTTAAAAAGCAAAAAAATCCCTCAGCTGCAGAGAGAGACAGCTGTTGAGTGACCATTTACTGCATTAGCAAATAAAAAGGTCTTTCTTTTTTTACTGGTGGCCATCAACTGGCAATTTGGAAAGGCTCTCCTCATTTTTATTCATTAGTAAAACAGCATGATCTGTAAAGTAAAGAAAATTTGGAGTTAATATTAGACTTGTGAAGGCAGATTCACAGCCTCGCGCTACTTTTCTGATGTGTTTCTCCCCAGTTTCGCCCAGTACCCCTCTCTAATTTTACAGAAGTCTCCTAAGTGCCGTCGTAGCGTGCTCCCATCTGGTAGAATTGATAAGCCACTGGGTTCAAAAATCTTGGTTGTGCTTGTGGGGAGCTTTCAGATAAAAATAAGCAGCCGGCGGATTGACAGCGGATGCGTGGAGAGGTTTCACAGGCTGACGGGGATGGTTTCCTCTTCTGCTTTGTCTCCTTGTCCTGTCCAGCGGTTAATCGGACACAAAACCAGCAGTGATTCCTTTTGGAACAGGGATGAGGGTGATTCTGGGAAACGGGAGTATTACAAAGAGAGGCTTTTGTCCCTCTGACAGTTGCCACATGGATTTTTCAAAGCGACCTTCAGAGCATAGAAAATTGTTGAGAAATTATCCAATTGTAGGGGCTTTTTCATGCTGTTTGCTTCTTACATACATTTGTGTGTGACTAACCCATTCATGTCACAATTTCCATATCTGTGGAGTGGTCGGATGGCAGAATGGTGCTATTTCTTACATAGAACGCTTCGTTGTCTATTTCTTTTTTTTATTATTATTACTGAAGATTTAATTTCTAAGACCATTTGCACCAAAACGTGACTGTACCAACTTCTGGATTTATGCTTTCTGGAATTCTTCAGAGATGAAAATTAAAATACAAAAGACTTTTCAGGCTCCTCACACGATGCTTTGCCCACGTTCAAGGGCTGGAGTATCTCAGGGCCTTCTGGGCTCTGCTTGTGTCCCTTCCAGTGCAGGAGAGAAGGTTTCTCAGGTCCCCTACTGGGATGGTCCCTTCTCATGGGCATCAGGGGGTGTCACCTTAATTTGGGGTTTCACTTAGCCCTTTAAAAAGGAAAATAAATCTGAATGGTGCAGAGAAGCTTGCCCAGTAGAAACTGTAATGGTGTTTATTTATTTATCCAGCTGATCTGTAAACCAGGCAGCTTTTTATCCACAGAGAAGTTAAAATACCCAATAAAAAGCCATAGGACCAGGTTACGCGGTGGTTAAGTTTCTGGAGGAGCCGAGCTCTCTCGCTGGTGTTGGTGTCTGGGTTTTTCCGTGCGCGGGCACTTGGCGGGATTCGGAGGCTGATAAATATTCAGTGTGGCTGCAATTTTCACTCTGCTGAATAGTCTGGTGATTAAGAAAAACTAAGGTCATTGTGGCTCTAAGGGGTGAAGTACTAGTGAGCATAAGTAATCAGCGCTCCCTCTCCTGCCTGTAAAACCTATTGTTCAGCAGGGGCTAAGAATGTATTTAAATAATCAGTGTGTTCAACCTCAGTTTATGCTGTCTAATATAGATAGGGGGTTTTTTTGATAACAACAGTGGCTTTATTAGCAAGTGTAATGTCAAAAATACATAACAGAAAGAAAATAACAAAAATAACCCCTGCCAGCCCAGGAGGAGTGTGTGGAAGACACCATTTTGATTTCTATCTGGAATAAAATTAGCACTTAAAAGTTACCGTCGCTTCTGCACGGAGAGAGCAACCGTTTTCAAAAGCGTTGGGTTAAATGTTCCGCCGTACATCAAACGCGTTATCGCCGGGGGCTCAGAGCCACGGCTGCAAATGGGAATAACGCGATTTTATTGTATCCCTTCCTTCAGGAGAGCATCGCTGTTCGGGAGGGTGCTTCTAGAGAGGGATGGATCCAAGTGCTCTCCTGAATCGATGCCAAAGATAGTACCCAGCGTTGCGTTTAGGTGAAAAGATGAGATCTTGGGCCCAGAGGCTCGGCTGCCGATGCTTTATTCTGTGGCTGTGGAACCCGCCACGTGCAGAGCGTTTGCACAAAGCCCTGTGCCGCCCCTCGCTCCTCCTCAGGAAAGGTTTTTAATTTGCATGCTGAACATTTATATGCGCGGGGATAATTTTATTCATCACCCTACTTGGCTATTTCTATTTTTTTCTGTTGAATGACAGATCGCAAGCTTTAGGATTCTCTCCGAAAGAGCATGTGTGTGTGAGTGCCCGTGCACGGGGGAGGAGAGGGGAATATTATCAAGAAATTTAGGAAGTAAGTCATGTTTTCCTAAAAGTGACTTAGATGCTTAGGTTTGGGTTCTCAAAGGCCTCCTTCCTCCTGCATCCAGTGTGAATTAGACGCTTCGGTGTCTTTGAAGACATGGGCCTGAGGAATCGTTTTCATTGCAAATCCCCTGCTTTGAGAATGTTCCTCCCTTGTGCTCTGGGAACGTGGGAACTTTCCCAGAGAATAAACTTCATAGCAAGGAGCAGGGATGTTCCTGGGTGGATTCAGACCATTAAGAGCATCCTCTTTCCTGGGGAAAACATGAATCTTCCACTGGGTCCTTCAGAGACAGTGAGAGCAGAGCTAAGCAGGATGGAGACTCACTCTTGTGTGTGACACCGCTGAGAACCCACCACCGTGGTTCTCAACACCCTCCAGAGCTGGGCTGGGGACACCCACGGGCGATGTCCCTGTTGCCACCATCACCCTTGCCCTTCGTAGTGTTGGGTCATCACCCTGTCCCTCCGTGTCCTCCTTTGTATCTCTTGGGCATAGCCATAGGGATTGCATTTTCTTCCTTCTCTGTATCTCCAGCAAATGATTAAATATTCTTGATGATAACTGTAATTGTGGGACTAAACAAGCTGAGATCCCTCGGCTTTAAAACTCTTGTTTCTTGTTTAATGGTGACAAACCCAGGTTGAGATTTGCAGCCCCCTGGGATTTCTTATTCTCTGGACCTGAAGCCCTGCCTGAGCCGGGTGGGAAGGCGGGAGGTGAGGAGGGGGGTGCTGTAGGTGTGTGAATGTTGGGGAGACGCTGGCAGCGCCGGTAGGTGTTTGGCCAAATAAAAGGGGATAATAAATGGAAAGGATTTCTAAAAGTTTGAACTTTGAGGAAAGAGTTCAGACCTGCAGCACGGCATTGGCTTTTGATGAAATAATTACGGCCCTCTTGATCAGGGTATGTTGTCTGTCTGAGCACATGCATTAAGTGCAAAGCATCTGTTGATGGTGTAAAATCATGTGGTTTGTTCCCTCCCGTGCTAGCACGGAACAGAAGCGGTGGTCGTGCTGGTAGCCCGCTGTGGCAACTGTCTGTACGGGTTGGCTTTCACCGCCCTGCTTTATCCGGAGATGCTTTAGGGGCAGCGCCAGCCTTGGCACTGGGCTGGGGGTTAATTTGGGGCAATTTTGCTGTCTGGAGGAGGAGCTGTGGCGGGTGGCAGTGCCGCTCAGGCTCTCAGCCACCTGATGGTGCTGCAGGTTGGTTCATCTCAGGCTCGCTCCCGTGGAGACAGAGCTGCTCACCTGCGCGGAGCTGCCTGGGGATGGGGGGCTCGTTGGTACCTCGGTTTTCACAGGTGCGTGTTTGGGTCATTTTAGCATCCTGCCGTTCTCCTGACTGAGTAATTTCAATTATTTCCATTGAAATTATAGGAAAGTGCTGCAAAATCGTGTTATTTCGCTGTGTTTTGGTACAGTGCTCTCAATGAGAACCTGTTTTGGACTGAGGCGATGCGATTTGTGCCGATGGCTTCAGTCGGAACAATGAAACCTGTATCCAGCCGAGGAGAAGGGGATGCTGCAGCTTTAAAGCATCCAAGGGCTTACAGCCTTTTAGTATAAATTGTTCCCAGAATCCATGTCACAACTCCTTATATGGTGCTGCTTTTTTTCTCTTAGTTGCCATGACAACAGCAGCACTGCACCATTCATCAGCTCTGGTCCTGGGCTGCATTGCTAGCCCTTCGGCTTACTCCGGAATGTTGGGGAGAGCATCCGTGACCCCTTCCCTCCTCCGGTGTGCTGCGCCATTCTTCACCTATTCTTCCAGCACTTTGCTCTAACAAAAAGAGCAAATTAAACTGCGCCATAGAAAGAAACTGTAAAAATACTTCATTCCTCCCCCGAGGGAGGTGTGGAGTCTACATTTGCTGCAGTGTTCTGGAAGGGAAGGCTCTTTAACGCCGGGAGACTTAACGAAGAGAGAAGGCCGTGTGGCTGTAAGCTTTGCCGAAAATCAGCTCGGAGCCTGCTCCCCGGGGACGGGGAGGATGCAGAAGTGATGCTCAGTGGGGGCCGTAGGCGCCGCAGGGAGATGGTGGTGGCGCTTTTGGGAGCGGAGCTTGACATCAGCGGCGGGAGGTGTCACCTGTAACATCATCCTGACGTGGTGAGCAGCAGAATGGAGCTGGCGCTGGGAAGACTGGGGGGGAACCGGAGCAGGGTCTGACCCGAGTGCTGCTCCGAAGGCAGCGGAGCCCCAAGTGACACCAGCCTGGCTGCCTCCTGCTGCAGGACCACGCTCCCAGGTGATGGGGAGAGAAAACAAAGCCCTGTGAGTATTTCTTTGGACAATTTGTCTCGCGCAGACTTTGATTTAAGCGGTGTTAGGTTTGCCTTGGCCTCCCGAAACTCTGCGGAAAGCCAGTGTGGAATAGGGATTCGGATGCTCCTAGGTGACAGGGAAGCCATTTAGAGGTGGTTTTTAGGGTCGATAAGGGTTATGCTGCTCGGGTTGTTTTTCTTTTAGTTGTGGCAATACTTTTACATAATCCCAGTTTGTCTCCGGCTTGGTAGGATGGGAAGAATTTCACATACAAAAATGAATGTGCAATGAAAATATTCCACTCTTCAGCACTGCTAAAATAGAGCGACTGAGGAGTGAGTTGAGAAATACTACAGATATCAAGAGTGTTTTGTTTTTAAAATTTCAGATCGATGGGATTGAGCTAAGGTTTTCCTTTTGCATTACCAAATGACCACAAATTAGATTTGAGTGGGTTAGAGAAGCCCTGTGTGCTGGGGGAGAGATACCTGCTGCTCACTAAAAGAGGGAGATTTTTTTAATTCAATGCTACTGGAAGAAATACGAATATATAACCAATCCTTGTCAAGGTAGAATTTGAGGAGAAGCTATTCAAGTGCCTAGTGCTCCTATTGCATCTGATTTTTGAGGGGGGATTGTGCTTAAAATCGTTGGTGTCGGGACAGACTTTCATCCTTTTTAGGTGTTTTTTTTATATCATTCCGTTCGCAATACGCTTACAGTGCTTTTCCTGGCTTTCTTTAACTGTCACGCTGTCAGGATGACATTGATCTGGAATTCATGGCTTCGGTGTGGGAGGGGAGGTTGGGTTTGTGGCCCACTCTTGCATTTCTGATCGGCACAGGGACGACAAGCACCGACTTGGCTGTAAAGTGCCCTTAGATTTCGGGGGGTGGTGCTGTGTGTTCAAGATGCATAATGTATTTTTTCTGGGCATAACTCATTTTCCATTTAATTTTCCCTGATGCGTTGCCATCCGTGGCTATCCGGAGGTTTAGCACAAGTAGAAAACTTGCATTTTGTCAGAATGATTGAGTCGTCCCTTTTAAAAAATGACATAAAACACGCCCCCTTACCCCTCCCCTCCCCTCATTTCAACGCGGTTTTGGCACCTGCATTTTCACCTTGTACCCTGGTGGGCAAACCCTAGTGTCTCCAGCAACAGAACCTGCTGGAGAAGGAGGATCCTCCTTCATTTACAAAGATGTATGCTGAATATTGGGGTTTTTTCCCATTTTTTTGATTCTTCCTCTTCATTTTTAGGATGCTTCATCCATTATTTTTGGAGCTGTAAGTTGTTTTGACAGCCGTGTACTTAAACGGGAACCAACTGGGCTTGCAGAAATAAAACAGGTGGATGGATGGGTCTGTGCAGACCCGCGTGTTGTACATCGATCTTTATTAAACAAATGGAATTCTTTATGTGAAATTGGTAAATTTCCCGCTTAGCTTTTTATAGGCTCCAAAAACCTTCCTGAAATGTATACAGTTAAATAGTACGTGTGTTTGTAATTTCTTGAATTAAACCTTATCCTGCGGTGAGAGCTTTTCGTGGAGGCCTGTCAAACTCGTGACATCTCTGCCTTAATTTCAGGATAGTTTGGATGTAACTTTTATTTTTAAATGGAGGGAAGGAAAAACCTGGCGTATCGTGTTTATTGGCGTTTGGAAGTCGCTAGCCAGTTTTAGTATGGATTTTCTCAAATGCTGCTTACAAAACAAACCCTCTTCTGTCGTGGGTTCTGCCTTCCATATCGAGAGAATAGAAACTGTAATAGAAACAGGCAGAAAATCCCACATTTTTCCCACTTTCCCGTCATGTTTGTGTGTGAGATGCCCTGCAGAACCTTCACAATTTGTTCTTCCCCAGCATGTATTTATATATTGATGATTTTTCTTTGCATTGAGGCTGTGTAGCTGCTCAGACCTGCAGAGGATGGGGTAAACATGTCATCACAGCGCTGGGGCTGGGAAAAGGCGATAATAGCTTTTCATTTCAGATATTTGTGTATAAGCTTAAACAGAGGGAGAACCCCAAAGGTTTGTGTTTAGTGCAGATAACGTTAAAATGGCAAAGAAAACAGCCCTGAGCCTCCATGGCTTTTCAGAAGCTCCGAGCTAGAAGTCTGTCCTTATTTCACACTGGTGCTGCACAAAATGGAGCATCTGTCACGATTACACGTCTGGTGTGTGAGAATTTTAATTTTTAGACATAGCTAAGAGGCTTCTGTAGCAAGAGAAGGTGGTGTGGGAAGCCTCCTGTGGAGTTAAATCAGGCCATTGCTCTTCCCTTCGCTGCATCTTTCCTCCTCCTGCTCCTAGAAGGTGCCCTCAAAGATGTTCTGTGCACTTGATGGTGCCTCTCCTTGTGAGCAGAGGGGCCTCGCGGGACACTCTTTTGGAGGGAGCCCTTATCTCCAACTGGGCTGTTGTTTCCTAATCCTTTTCTGCTTCTGTAGCAATGAGACAGCCTGATTTGGAAACTCTTCTCCCTGTGTCCTGCATGGTCACACTGGGTTATTGGGTTGGGTTCTTGCCCGAACACTGATCATTACTTTTGCAAGAGTCAGTTCCTGAGGAGATCTGTACCCGGTTGCCTCTGATGGCGTAGGAAGCTTTGGGCAGGCTCATCAAAACTCTCAGTATCTCTAAGTTTGGAGTGATGCCGTGTATGAGAAGTTTGGGCAGTGCATGTACAGCGGTGTGACGGGTCACGCACTGGGTTCTCATCACTGACCCCTGGCCAGTGCCCAGACCAGACGGCAGGTTGGGAATGGAGATCGGTCCATGGCTCTGGAGCATCGCTTTGGCATTCGCTGTCGCTTTTCTTGCTCTGTGGTGACTTCCCTTGAGGAGGAGTTGGTGCTGTGTAATTCCGTTCTGGGATGTGTTGCTGATTTAACCACATGCCTATCATTTGGGGTTGTATCAAGGTGCTTTGGCCCAACATTCAAGCTGTATTCCCTGCACCTGCCCGTCTTCTGGAGACAGAAACCTTTACCAATAGTTCTTGCACCTCAAAATATGCGTTAGTGTGATCCGTCCCTCCTCTGTGTGCTCCATTAAGAAAAAACTCATTGTTTAATGTTACCAGGATTTGGCTGGTGATGATTTTTTTTCTGAGTAGACAATGTGTGTATACATTTCTAAATGAGCTGCTTGCTTATTCCAGCATCAGCTTTTCTAACGGTTTAAACAATAGCCCTCTGAGCCCCCAGTTTGCTGAAGTGCAGCTACAGCTGATAGGTCTGAGATTTTCATGCTGCATGTGGAGAGGGGCATTTTTTTTCTGTCAACAAAGAATAAATATCCTACAGCTACATGAAATAAAACAAATTAACCCAAACTGTTTTGAAATGGCACTTGGACGGAAGAGGGGAAAAAAAAAAAGGCGAAAGCAAATCTTCATTTGCAGTGTTTATTTGTTTGGGTATCTTTGCATTTATTAAACCAGATATTCAGGCTCCTGACATTTGCCATGTTGTATCTGAAGGCCACAGAGCCTGGTAACATTAATCTTGGAGAACTCCTTCATCACGTCTCATGGGACCGACAGGTCTGGTCCGTGCTGGTCACGGTCTGGACTTGGCTGGGGCTTGTGATGGGCTGCCCAAGTGCCTCTTCCCTTGGGGAGGGAAAATTGAGCTGAGATGTGGGGAAGAACTTTGCTGTGAGGGTGGTGAGAGCCTGGCCCAGGTTGCCCAGAGAAGCTGTGGCTGCCCCATCCCTGGAGGGGTTCAAGGCCAGGTTGGAGGGGGCTTGGAGCAACCTGGTCTGGTGGGAGGTGTCCCTGCCCAGGGCAGGGGGTGGCATTGGGGGGGCTTTAAGGTCCCTTCCAACCCAAACCATTCTGTGATTCTAAGTCTAGGCCTGGTTTCACCAAGTGGTTTGGAAGGGGTTACTGTTGGCTTGCTGGAAGCTCTGTGTCCGACACCTCTGCAGACTGCGTTGGGCCTGGGGCCTCACCAGGTGCTGCTTTAGGTCTTGACACTCAATTGTTCTTCAGCCTTTTTTAAACACACAATTATTTCTTTATCATCTCCCTCCTCCAGTCCCCCGGCTAGAAAAGATACTTTTGGAATTGTGTTCCTGAATCAGCCTGGTTATATATAGGCAAGAAAACGAGAGATGAAAGTTTTCTGAAATGTTAGAACATTTCTGAAAGCTTTTCTGTTTTTCCAAGAGAAAGGAGTGATGTGGATCCGTACCTGTTGCTGGTGCTGCTCTGGAAAGCAGACGGATTCCTGCTCCCACTTAATCCGAGGGCAGGTTGCACAAGGGGATGGGAATTAAAAACTCCCCATTGTCTTCTAGTGAAGGAATTGCTGCTGCGGAACATACGGGCTTAGTTTTGTCTTGTACCATGTTTGTTAAAAGTTTATATTTGGACAGAAGGCACCTCTCCGTATATAAATACATTGTGCTGAAATGTTCTTTCTGATTGCCAAGTACCCAACGCCGCTGTGAAATAACCATCTAAACATCACACATTTGATTTGTTTATACCCCCAAGATTAAATTCCTGCTTTTGTGTTTGCATCAAAATAGTACTTAGTATATACATTTGTATTAAAGGTTGATTTCAGAAAGAAGTGGTTTTGCACTATAAATCTTTCATTGCATGATAATCCTGCAGCTGTAACTCAGCTCCACGTCAAGTTGCTTCTGAAGCTGTAGTGCCCTTTGTTTTACGGTGTCGGGTACCATAACATTTCAGCAGAGGAGATGTATGGGTGGGCTTTTGTCAGGCTGGATTGGCAGATGCTAATTCAAACCTGATGTCGTTCTCTCCCAGCGTTTGGAAATTTCACCTCTGAAGAAGACAAAGACTTGTTTCTGCACCTTTGTTTTCAGCAGGATGTGTTTGAGTGTCGCTTTAGTTCATGCTGAGGCGAAAGATCTGGACTGTTGCTTGCTCTTCTAT
Organism: Arenaria interpres; assembly: GCA_013399435.1. NCBI lineage: Eukaryota > Metazoa > Chordata > Aves > Charadriiformes > Scolopacidae > Arenaria > Arenaria interpres. The sequence continues at coordinate 110,846 of VXAK01021987.1, forward strand.
ATTCTTCTAGTTTTGCCTGGTTTATTCTTTTCCAGTGCTTCTGCTATTTTTCTCCATAAATGTGACATAGACAATTCAATTTTATTTTTTTTCCTACGGATTTCTATCTGCCCTGTTTCTCTAGGAAGCAAGAATTATAGAAAGAGTTGCCTTCTGTTCAGCGGTAGCATCTTTCAGATCGAGATCTATTTGGACAAGTTGGTGGTTTAGGTTCTTTGTGGTTTTTTCTTTTTTCCCATTAAAATGTCCAATTTTCTATTTAATGAGTATGTGACTACAGAGAATGGTTTCAGAGTGAATTTAAACAGCCCCTTAAACTTAAGCTTTTGTCAAAGGTTTGCATCTTTATTCCATTTAATGAAGGGGAAAAAAAGTCGAAGCCCTTCGCTTTCTCCAGTTCTTCCTTGGGCATCCTTCGAAATTTCTCGAAGCAGTTTGAACTGGTGGATAAGCTTGTCCAGCACCTCATTCATATGACTGTTGCTCTTCTGAACAATGTAAATCTGAAGGAGCTGTGCCACAAAGACACTAAATCCAACCTTTTGCCGAGCTGAGGTTCTACTATAACCACGTAGTTATGAGCAAACCAGTTACTTCTTAAAAAAGAACTAAATGCAAAAAAGAAATCCAGCTTCAGCAAAATCGATCAACTGCCCCCCTCCAAAAAAACCTCCAACCTTACCTTTAAATAAATTATGATATGCACTATCATTCTGTATGTTCTAACTGTTAAATTACTATTGTGAGCAATGCAGGTTCTGTTGATGGCAATAATCGGCACCTGAGGAAGCTTTCCCACTGTCATACCTAACTGGAGGGTTTTCCAGTGATGAATCCAAACCCAGGGAGGGATTGCTGTAAACAGGCACAGGACCCTGCACCAGGTAACGATGGTGTAGAGGAAGTCGGTACTGGATGTAATGGGATTTTTCCTGGTGTCTCAGCAGCGTTTTTGGAGCTTTTGTATTGAATTTCTGTTCTCTTTTTGCTTTGCACTCCTCAAAATGGGCCATGGGAGAGTGAGCAGCAGAGGAGAGGTGGTGTGATGGGGCAGCTGGAGGGTGTGAGGAGATGGGACAGGTACCAGGTACCCTGAAAGCTGGTAAGGAAAAAGCATAGATGGAAAAAAAGAAAGCTTCAATTGGGAGGGGGAAGAAGAACACTCAATTTGATTTTGGATAAAGTGGAAAAGGGAAGACGAGGCGCTGAGGATGCAGAAAGGAGCCAGGCAGGTGCGAGCTGGGACAAGGCAGCGCTTCCGAGGCAGGTTATGAAACAAGTGTTTGTTCTGGGAGTTGCCTTTGTGGAAAATAGCACACTCAGGAGCTTCCGGAGGAGCAGGGATGTCTCTGATCCTCTCCTTGTAACGCCCTACTTTAACACGGCTGCGATGGGTAGGAAAATCGCTCGGCAGAGGAAGGAGGAGCAGCCACCGTGGCCGCTGTCACCAGCAGCTCTTCAGCCGCTGGAGCTGGGTCCAGCTGTGCTCTTGCATTAAGGGCTGTTTTTTTTTTAAATTTCTTTTTTTTCTGCTTAAAAAAAAAAAATAATCTGTACCCAGTGGAGCTTGATCCTTATCTCGGGCATGCTAGGGCTGTATTTTGTGAAATCAGCGTGTTTAGACCCAGGGATGGATGGTGCACGGTGGCGGGAGATGTGATGGAGAGCCCTTGGTTTGGTGCCCTTTGCAGGTTGTGGAAAGTTGAAACTTAGAACTTGGAAACTTTCTACAAGCTTTTCTTTGCAAAGATGAAGCCAGACTTAGGAGAATCCAGTTTTTTTTTTTTTTTCCCCCAGTTTTACTTCTATTTTTACCTTCCCAGTCATGGAATAGAGTAGGTGTAAGCGAGAAAATAGTTTTTTGAAGGCAAGTCACCAGATTTGTGTGTTTCTTCCAATAAACGGTCGGTGGCCTTGTGGTGTGCCATGGCTGGTGCTGCTTCAGCTTAGAAACGGGCACTGGAGCACTGTCCTCCCAGCAAAGCTGATGTTATTGTCACTTAAAGGGCTTGACAGGACCCGGTCCTTCGTGGGACATCTCGCTGCTGTCGCAGGGTGCTTGTGCCACCAAAGCCTCGTAGACATTGTTGGGTCTTAAATCCCATTGCACCGAGGAACGTGTCCCTCCTGTGTCACGACAGAGGTGGGTCTGGTTGCTCTGCTTTAACTGTCTGTGTTCCCACAAATAATCGCATGTTCATTAGGTATTTTAATTAAATCCTTCAGGCATGCTGTGTTTCCTTGTCCCTGTTCCTCGGTGGAAGGAAAGGCTGATAAGCAGCCATCTCTCCTCAGAACACAAAGTTCGAACAGCTCGTTTACTTCTACAAGTAAATAAAGAATTTTTAAAGTGAAGAATAAATTACTGAAAACTGAAGGTGGCTGAATGGTAGCAATTTCCTTAGGTGAAAACCCACCTTGTAAACATGCCATAATGCAGTTTTTTCAAGTGTTTACAAACAGGTTCAGCTAATTCAGGCTTGTGTCGTGCCAGATAAGCAGCTTCATTTTAAGGATGTAATATTCCGTGAAGCTCCCACCAGCGCAGAAGTATGGATCCTGACTGCGGTTTCGTATCAATTGAACAATTATGCCTACATGTCACTGTAATTACAGGTCTGCCTTTATCAGCTAAACCAACTAAATTAGTTTTAGCATAGCAAAATTTGAACGACTGACACATAAATATCTATTCACATCTTTTGCCTTCATTTTTAAATGCTGTTATCAAGTAATGAGTTCATATTATCTTGTATGCTATATAGTCCTGGTCATAAATAATGGTATCGTATAGCGAACAGGATCTAGTTCATGTCTGCTTTAACATGGGATTGCTCGGGCTTTGAATGGGAGGGTATTTTATAATTCAGCCTTCTGTCTTATCATGGTTACAATATCTTGGTATGATCTTAAGGATGTGATGGGAGAAGGAATTAGATTTTGTTTATATGCAACTCCTGGCCTTGGCCCCTGCCGCTTCTGTTCAGATTTAATTTGGCTGTATAATTTGATGCCTTCCTTTGATCACTTTGGCTGCTTGTAAAATACTCGAACAGCTTCCTTGCAGCATCGTCTAGAGTGAGTAATTCCTTCTCCTTGTTCCTTTTCCAGATCCCTTGCAAGCCTAGTGCGGGGTTTTTTTTACTGCTCTATTAACAGAGGAGCAGTAGATTTTGGAACAGCCCAACCTCCCACAGAGCCTCGGTGGGTCCCGACCTCCTCGGGGCAGAGGCTGCCAAGGGGGAGTGATGGAGAGGTGGCTCCGGTGGCAGCAGCGGTAGGACAGGTCCTAAAAACGGTGACAAAGCACCACAAGGCATTCCAGGATGCTGAATTGCTGTCTTTGCTGGGGAACCTCTGATTTATAACTTGCTGAACACTGGGCAAGCAATGGAAGGTGGTTATTATGGCATCAAGCGTTAAAAAGGGCTCGGAGGGAGCCCTGGGAAACTACAGACGTGTTGGCCTGACGTCTGCACGGGGTGAGTCAGTGGGAAGCGGCGTGAAGGGCAGAGGTAACGCTCGCCTGGATAAACACAATATATTAGGGTGAAGTTAAGGTGACGTTAGGCTGCACCGGTGCGTGGGGATGTCCTTGGAAGAGTCATCGCCCCTGCGGAGGGGAGTCCAAAGTGATGGTTTCCCAGGGTTTTCAGAAATGAGGTCGGCAGTGCAAAACTGGGAAGCGGTTTTTCAGACTGTAGTTCCCGTGCAGGAAGCTGTGCTGCCGGGTGTTGGCAATGCTGAAGACCTACCTCCAAAAGGGACTGGTTATATTAACGGGAGATGAATTTGTTGCTGGCTTTGGGGGAATGACACCTCTGGCTCCAAGTCCCGGCATCCCAACGTGCGAGAGACTGCGCTGGGCTCTCACCATCCTTTTTCCATGCCCCTTCCCAGGTGTTGGGAGCTCAGTGCTGGGGACGGGACACTGAGCTCAATGAGATGCTCTGATCCCGGGGGCAGGACAGGGGTTCCAGAGGCACAGCATCTCCTGGGCCAGCACGAGACAAAATGTTGGTGTAATAGGGGAGTTGGACTAGATGATCTCTACGGTCCCTTCCAACTCCAAAAAAATTCAGTGAAATTCTGTGAAAACGGCGATTCCGAACACTTGCTAGATTATTGTGGCTTCACAGCTACACCTTGTGATTCAAATTTTATTGTAGTCAAATCTCAGTGTAAATAAAAAAAGCCACACGCTATCAGGAAGATCAGCCTTCCTTTGGAAGGGTTGTATTACACTTGCTCTTTCCTTCTATGGGAAGAATCTTCAGTTAAATCTATTTTCCCTTTTGCTGGTGACTTGAGATAAATTGAGCTATGTTACATCTTCAGGCGGGTTTCTACAGCCTGACATGTTCAACATGTGCAATTTAAAAAAGCCCCATAAAACAAAAGCCCTTTGTTGGGGACACGGCAGCAACCGGGCGTGTTTTCCTGAGGTCTGTCTTACCATCGGCTTCATGCGGAAAAGAGGAAAATGTGTTTGCTTCGGGAGTTAATTCGTTTCTGATTCCACTCATGAAAGTTTATCTTGAAATCTGAGCGTTGTGTTTCGATGAGTTGGGCTTTATGTTTAAAAACTGGTGAAATGGTTTCTTTCTATACAGCGAATTAATGCCATTACCTATAATGTGATTAAAATGACCAAGCTCTTTGCTGCTTTCTTTAGAATAAATGTCCTTTCCAGCGTATCCAGGTCTCAACAGGTTCTCTCCTTTTTGCTGCCGGCGTAATGATGTAAATTGGCTGAAATGCTGAAGGAAGAGCTCCAGGATAGTAGGGGATTGAGTGGGAATAACGCGATTCAGCACTCGTGTTTGGTTGCATTCTCCTCTCATCTGTTTTAAATTTAGCATTTAATGAAATAAAACTGCTGGGACAAGGGATGTGAGGGGGGTGAGGAACGCTTCCCCTCCAGCTCTACCCTCTCCCGTTTCTGCCATTTGGGAGGATTCTTTGGGTATTTGAGCAGATTTTACATAAGCTCAATATTTAGATGACATGATTTCATCCTGTAGTCCCAGGTCTTCATTCACTCTTTTGCAACCAAAGTCTGAAACTTGAAAAGGAAAACTGGCTGCAACAGAAATGTATGAAAAATGTCAGTGGGGGAATTGCTTATTTTCGTAACAAGATGACTTAGAAAGCTGGAGCAAGGGATGCTGCCTTCCCTGCTCTTCTTTCATCCTCCTCCTCTGATACATGAGTTTCCACCTTGAGTCACACATGAGGAATTTCTTCTAAAAGAGGCAATCTTAAAAGACTTCAGAAGATGCTGAAAAGAAGAATTCTAGATGGGAGATGACGTGGAGAAGTCTACTCCTGTGACACAGCTCTGAGGAGTCAAAAACAATTTGACAAGTTTGCAGGGAAAGATGAAAGTACCATGTCCTCCTCCTGCCATGTCTATATGTTAATTAAATAACTGGCTTCTCCTCAAAGCGGTCTCCCCTACAGGGATAAAGACTTTTTGGCAGCCCACGTTGGAAAGAAACCTATCTACAGGGAAAGAGAGGGGGTTGGTTTTTTTTTTTAATTTCTGGGATCATTAATAGGAGCAAGTTTCTTCCTAAAGCCTTGCCAGAGTATTCCAGGCCACAGCTGCTCGACAGATCCATGCTGGGATGCTCCGACTGCTCCAGCCTAAAGCTAACCTGCTGGGGCTGACCCAGGAGAGGGCTCTTCGCTGTCTGCGATAAGCTTGATAACAAATTGCTATTCCATGTACTCAAAATGACAGAAAATAGTTGCACAGTGATAAGCAAAAAGGAAATGGAGCTAAAACTCTTTCTGGAAGTGCAGGTTGTATACAGGTTAGAGGATTTGAGGTGAAATTATTTTCTTTCGGAATACACAAAATTATAGCAAACATGTTGTACTGGCCATTATTGAACAATACACACAGAAATCTGTATTATTCTGTATGTATTTAAAATACATGTAAACCTTTCAGCACCAAGTTATTTTCTCCCTTGAAAATCGATGAGGAGTGCCTGTTCATACAGAAAGCCATATTGATTGATTACTGTTATTTGGGAGAGGTTATGGTAATTTAAATGAGGTGAGTTATAATTTAATTGAATACTTTTTCAGAAGGCTCATTCCTTTCTGATGTCACGGAACATCTTTCTGTAACATTCCTGCTATGATTTGCCGTTATTGTCTGTGCCTCTTACACAACTGTTCAGCTGGAGAGACACAGAGAGGGGGAGATAATTTTCCAGTAGGTCTCTGTGGTCCCACAGGATTGCAGAATCCACTCCTCCAGAGAAGCTTATTCCTCGTTTTTACAAAAATGGTTTTCAGAAGCTTTAATAGGCGAAACCTTCATGTTACCGAATTCTTACAGTTTAAAGAAGAACTTTTAAATTAAGACAGTTTTGAATAATTGCTTACTTTAACTCCTTTCCCATTGCCGTTCTTCCATTACCAGCTCGCTGGACTCCCTTCCTGCTTTTTTTTTTTGCTCAGTTCCTCTTTCCACCTTCATTTCCTTCAATTTTCTTGTTTCAGGAGCTTATCTCCTAAACTAAACATGTTTTCTGAAAGTTTTGGAACAAGTGTGATATTTCCAGACACCGTATTGTTCTCACCACTTGTATGTTCTGCCCTACCCTCGATGCCGCGATAACCGGGTGATGAAAGGAGAGGGGCTTTACAACGTAATTAAAGAAGCTTTTATGCTCTCAAATAGCAGGAGGGAAAAAAACTGTTAGTGTTACACAGTGGTTTCTGTAAAATAATGCTGGATTATCTAAAGAAGGATGTTAAGCTGTAATTTCACAATTTTAATTCTAATGATTTTTTTTTTTTTCATTTATACCTAAAAATCCTAATTGCACTTAGCCGGTATATTCATGCCACAGCAAATATATCATGTGGTCTGTAGTTTTCTCTTTTTACGGCTCTTACCTCAACAAAATAAAGAGTCATTTGGGATGAGAGGCGGCACTGAAAGCTCCATCTCTGGTGTTTTGGGTGTAGTCCAGCTGTGTTGAATCTGACAGTTATTTGTTCCAGGAGCTCCGTGGATCAATAGCACTGCAGCACTTAAAACATTTTAGTACGAGGGAGACTTCAAGAAAGTCTACTCTCCGCAGCGTTACGTAGCCATTGGGCAGGTTCCAGCACGTGAGTCAGCCCTTGGCACGGCCGCCTCCTTATTAACTAAAGATGGGGACGGGAGGATGCGCAAAGCGCCCACTTTTACTCTCTTTAAGTACAAGTTTCCAAAGTTTGCTCTTCCAACTGGTGAGCACTGAAGAGTGTTCAACTCTTCCAACTGAAGAGCGCTCTGGCTCTTCCCATCACAGCCTGACCTGGACAGGATTTAAACTGAAAAAAGGGCAATTTAGATGAGATCTCAGGAAGACATTTTTCACTCTGAGGCTGGTGAGAGCCTGGCACAGGTTGGCCAGAGAAGCTGTGGCTGCCCCATCCCTGGAGGGGTTCAAGGCCAGGTTGGAGGGGGCTTGGAGCAACCTGGTCTGGTGGGAGGTGTCCCTGCCCAGGGCAGGGGGTGGCACTGGGGGGGCTTTAAGGTCCCTTCCAACCCGAACCATTCTATAATTCTATGATTTTGGGGATTGCATTCGCTCCAGACAGAATTTATGTTATAATATTGTGCTTACAGTATTTACGAATACAATGTTTAAGTGCCAAATTTGGCTCCTCTATGGTTGAACTGGTCACCGGAGGTGAGTGTGCAGGACTCACAGCGGTTCCCTTGGTTGCGTCGTTGGTGGCACTCTTTCACATGTCATAAATTTAGTATTTTTACAAAATATAGCAAATCTCATTAGTTTAACCTCTTCTGGCAAGGGAAGGCTCAAAGCATGGTTGAAATTCAGCTGTACTTGTGTCTAAGGCAGAGAGAGGAAAAATTGGGGCAAAAAGCTGATTTTGGGCCTAGTCCTTGGGCGGCCTCTGCCCCATGGAGTGAGTCAGGAGAATTCAGGCGTGTGGCCCCACTGGTTTGTATTGGGGATGGTGGAGCCTGGGGGTCTGTAACAGAAACACGTAGTGGTTTGATTTATTGAGGTTCGGGGCACCATAATGTATGTTTCTCTAACAATCGTAAGGAGCTGATACTGGGAGAGGTTCCCACGTACCCTGGGATGGTCGGTCCATCATTCATCCTTTGGAGAAAGAGTCCGTGGCTCCTCCAGCATCTTCCTCGTCTATAGATAGTTCGGGTTCTGGTGTATCTTTGTGGGTGTATGCACACACACACACACAAAGTTCTGGCTGCGGATATTGTCGCCAAACCATGGAATAAGTTCAGATCTACTGAAATTACTGCCTGGAAGAACACTTTGTCGATCAGGTCATTAGATGTTAATAACCCTTTTTTAGTGAAACATTCCTTTCAGAGCTGAAACTGAATTTGGTAGATGAAGCCTTTGCTAATCCATGATAACATCCTTTTATCAATGCCTTTTAATCTAAAGAAAACGTTTTTTTAATTAAAATACTAACTCATCTATAAATTATGTGACAATGAAATGGTAACAGAGAAAATGCAATAGAATTAGGAAGCTCAATAGACTGAACTAGAACACAGTGCTAATGGAGATAAAATGATTACTCTGAAAGAATAAACACATCCCGGTTTTTCTTTGGTTTATTTTTATTTGGTGGTAGATTAGATGCTTGCCATGGATCACAAACAGCACCAGAGCTGATCCCAGTGCTCCTTGCAGACGTACAAATGGATAATCCATCAACAGCTCCTGATATTTGGAGTGTTTTCTGTCAGAGGGACATACTCTGAATCTGCCTTTTTAAAGAGACTCTTAAAAAGCCGCCCTGCAGACTGCTTGGCACTGCAGCTTCTCATGCCATATATTCCCTAGTTTCATTTAACAGTGTTTCATTGCAGTCCTGTGCATCTGTTCTAGCTAAGTGTTTGCTTGTGTACGCTTTCTAATTCACACCTGGCTGTAGTGTTAGGTGACAAAATTATTTCTGCCATCAGAGAAAAGGAAACGGAGCCTCTCCCATCTCTGGTGATGAAGAAGCGGTGGTGGTGGTCGGCAAGTCATTGGTTTTAGTGACTGTATCTTCCATTGGATGGCTCTTAGAGTACGAGAAGCCGCCTAGGGGTTAATAATTGACAGGCAATCCCCAGCCCCAGATAACAGAATTCTTCCTTTCTAGAAGGGCAGTTTCTCTCAACCATATATTTTTCTCCAAAAAATACATTTTACACAATTTAAAAACTAGTTTAGACTCCTCTCTGTGTTGAAGACTGAGATTCAGTCCTTGGTGACAGCGTTGTACTTACCGTGTCCGTGTGGGTATTAAGGAGAATTAGCATGAAAACTGAGAAGCGAATAAATTATATCTTTGTCCCCGCTGGAAGATAGACCACCTGCTGCAGAAAGTGTCATAAATGAGCCATCTAATTAAACTTTCTGAATGCCTGCCCTGGTAATTGTATTGCATTACGTGGTTAATTCCTACCCTAGAATTGCCATTGCTTTCCTTGCGCAGGAAAAGTTGCTGTCAAAGTCAAATGAGAATTTTATTTGAACTTAAGGAAGGACTTTCAGCTTTGCTCCACTGGCTTGGGTGCTGATGGGGATTCATCTCACTAAGAACCGCAGGAACGAGCCCCAAAATGGGCAGTATTTCTTTTAAATAGCTTCTCTAGCTATTTAAATTTAAGATCCTACGTTAGTAGTAGCAATTCTGGTGTGACGCCAATGTTGTGTTTGTCATCAAGCCCAAGGGAGCGGGACTGGCCCGTTGGGCTGGTACAGCCTGGGCTGCTGCCATCAGCTCCTGGAGCATCAGCACCCAACAGAATCCCAAACTGGCCGGGGTTAGAAGGGACCTCTGGAGACCATCCAGTCCAACCCCCTGACAGAGCAGGGTCACCCAGAGCAGGTCCCACAGGAACGTGTCCAGGTGGTTTGAACATCTCCAGAGAAGGAGACTCCAGACCCTCTCTGGGCAACCTCTTCTAGGGCTCTGCCACCCTCACAGGAAAGAAGTTTTGTCTCATGTTGAGATAGAATTTCCTGTGTCCCAGTTTGTGCCCGTTGCCCCTTGTCCTGTCCCCAGGCACCACTGAGAAGAGTCTGGCCCCATCCTCTTGCCACCCACCCTTTAGCTATTGCTCAGCATCGATGAGGTCCCCGCTCAGTCTGCTCTTCTCCAGCTGAACAGCCCCAGGTCCCTCAGCCTTTCCTCAGCAGAGAGATGCTCCAGTTCCTCATCATCTTCATCACCTCCACTGGACTCTCTCCAGTAGTTTCCTGTCCTTCTGGAACTGGGGAGAACTGGACCCAGTGCTCCAGCTGGGGCCTCCCCAGGGCAGAGCAGAGGGGGAGGATGACCTCCCTCCACCTGCTGGCCACGCTCTTCTTAATGCCCCTCAGGAGACCATTGGCCTTCTTGGCCACAAGGGCCCATTGCTGCCTCCTGGGCAACTTGTTGTCCACCAGGACTCCCAGGTCCCTCTCTGCAGAGCTGCTTTCCATCAGGTCACCCCCAGCCCGTACTGGTGCAGGGGGTTACTCCTCCCCAGGTCAGGACCTGGCACTATATGGCTGGTGGGACCCCAGAGCTGGGTTGTGACTTCAGGCTACCTCTAATCAGGGTGGTTTTCTGAATTGAGCATGCATTTTGCAGTTCTGGAAAAACAGCAATATTAACTACTAACCTCTTCACTCAATTCGCTATTTTTTTGTCACTGGTTATTGCAAATACCCCCTTTTCCAGTACTTTTGGAAGAAATATTCTTCTCTGCTCAAAAAATAGCATTTTTGTCAACAGGAAAGGCTATTTCAGTGCTTATTAATGCCGAGACTCGGTCTGTTTCATACAGAAGATCTTACAGAAACAAGAGACCTAATGAACAGAGGGGGGTATAGAATACTTCAAATAAGTATTTTCATGCTTTTGTTAGTTTTTAGAGGATGTGCCAAATGCCCATGGCTTCGATGGTAAGATTTGTCGGTGCTCCCGGGCGGATGCTCAGGACCCAGGCAAAGTGTTGGGGGTAGAAAGTCACTTACATAAAAAGATTAGTGTTATCCTTTAGCATTTGGCTAAAAAATGGCAAAACAGATTTCTGAATTTATGGCGTTTCCATTTGTTATTTATTCCAGTAGAAATCTAATGCGCAAATACGTATCTGTCAGGATAATCTTCATTTGGACAGGAGTCAGGAGTGCTTAATTCTTTTACGTGAAAATCCTCCTGTCGCGTAATCGGGTTACATATGAGTTAGGAGGGCTTTTTGTCTTTTTAAGGTTCAGAATATCTGAAATAAAAGAAACTATCGGTCTGTGGTTTTTTCCCGATCTCCAGTTACACTGAGAAGATTATATTGACTCGAGCCTTTTAAACTAAACTGTTTTCTTTAAGTCGTGTTGACATAGCGTGTCTTGTCTGGTGGTACCACGTGTTTTTAAGACTTAACTCGTGCTTTTTAGGGAATAAAAGCATAAGTACTGTAAAATGGCATGTATGGCTAAACTTTTCCAGTACAGTGAGAATTCACCACGTTTTTTGATACGAGGTTTTGTTGTCCTCAAAAGGAAAATTGGTGGGATGGCCTGGTGACTCCAGCAACTGGTGGCTTCTGCTGTGGTAGGACAGTTGTCTGGAGAAGACAAGAATTGAATTGGGTAGACATCAGCAGGTGGCGTCAATGAGGAATAAAGAGATTCAGAAGATTTGCAGAAATAAAAGCCATGCTAAAGTGGAGATAGCCATGTTTGCTCCTTACGGGTAGAAACCCACCTCTTTGGTGCTGATCTTCTGGGCCACGAAGGTGCTCTAAGGGCTTGGGCCCCTCTGCTGTGAGGACAGGCTAAGAGAGTTGGGGGATTCAGCCTGGAGAAGAGAAGGCTCCGGGGAGACCTTCGAGCCCCTTCCAGTCCCTCAAGGGGCTCCAGGAGAGATGGGGAGGGACTCTGGATCAGGGAGGGGAGCCAGAGGAGGAGGGGGAAGGGTTTGACACCGACAGAGGGGAGATGGAGCTGAGATGTGGGGAAGAACTTGTTTGGTGTGAGGGTGGTGAGAGCCTGGCCCAGGTTGCCCAGAGAAGCTGTGGCTGCCCCATCCCTGGAGGGGTTCAAGGCCAGGTTGGAGGGGGCTTGGAGCAACCTGGTGTGGTGGGAGGTGTCCCTGCCCAGGGCAGGGGGGGGGACTGGGGGGGCTTTAAGGTCCCTTCCAACCCAAACCATTCTATGATTATGATGCCATGATCTATGGAACGGTGCAGGTTCTGCATCACCTGCAGATTTCTGAGTCTGCCTGGGGAGCGGCAGAGTCGGTGCCATCAGCCCGCTCTGTGTCAGGTTTCTTCTTCCTCTGGGTTTCAGTCACCCCCATCATCTCTGGGGCAAAGCTTCTGGTGATGGTCCCATCACAGCCATTGCTATCTCTTCAACCAGGAGAACCATGTTTGCTCTGTATTTCAGAACAAAGTGAGTATTGCCAAGTGTCGCAGCGGATGATTTGTGGTTGTAGCGTGAGCCAGAAATGATAAAGAAAGAAAAGATGAGCTATTTCCAATGTGTGTTATAAAAATGACTGTTACTGGGGCAGTGGTTAAAACATTTGAAATAAACACATTTGTTAAAACTTCGATTACGAATGAAATATTAGTAGATTGGCCTGTGTAGAATTATTATTCTAAAGAATTTTCCTGCCATAGTAATAATCTTTTTGATATGTACGTGTTTTCATTACATCACTATCTGGCAGAAGGTGGTTGTTACTGTGAATAGTTTTTTTCACTGCTTTTGGCCAGTTTGTGAGTGGATCGGGTGCTTGTGTCTGCCTGTGGGGGTTATTTTGGGGTGGGTTTTTAATGCAATTGACTCCTGGCTTGTGGCGTTTAGCGTCAGGTTGTGTGTCTGAGCCAGGCTGAGATCCGTGAGCTCCGTGCGCTGGTGGGTCTGGGGGGAGAAGGAGGTTTGGGTCTGCCCTTATCTCCACCAGCTCCCACGTTCCTCCTCCTGGCTCCTCTTACACCAACCCCTCCGGGCTCCGTGGGGAACGTGCTGTATAAATATCACCAATATTCACCCAGGATTTTCTTGTACAAAATGGTACCTTTATTCCTGGGCAGATCAGGTCTCCTGGGACGGATCATTAAAGGAAAAGACCGGGTATGGAGGGGGGGGCTGATTCCTTGCCTATATTCTGCTTCACAGGGACTTTCTATTGAAAAAACCACCCCCTAACCTTTATCTCTTGTTTTCCCCCCAAAATTCCTGTGATGGTTTACGTACCAGTCGTGTGGGGCTGTTCTGGTTGCCCGTCCACAGACTCGCTGAGCCCTCTCCAGCCGCGGGGCTGCCTCCGGAGGCAGAGATTTATTGCAGCCTCAGAGGTGGCCGTTTGACCCTTTAGGTTTTTATTACAGGAGATGCACGAGAACAAACAGCACCCCCCCACCCTCATCTTTAGTTTCAGGTCCCAAATTTAATTTGCAGGCCAGAGAACTATAAATATAAATTATGTAAATGGAGGCGATCACGCTGGGCATCGGGGAGGCATGAAGCGCGCTGACCCTCCGTACCCGCGTGGAGCGGCTTTTCCAATTAGCCTTGCACTTTAATGGGCACGTGAGTTTGGAAATGTAAGACAGTCGTCTCTGCACGGAACTTACTCACTTGTTCTGTTCCTCTGGTGTGGCAGGAATATCTCTTTAAAAACCTCATAATAAAAGTGCTTTAGTAATGATTTTATTCCAAACAAATGTTGCACAGAACTTTGTGGTGTTTCTTTTAGAATTCAGACTGTTAAAACATGCAGAAAAAAACAATATCCAATTTCTCTAGCACTAGTGGTCAGTACTGCTTTGTTACAGACGGTTTTACCTTTTCCCTGTTCTTTATGTAAGTCTCTTGAATCTTTTCTGGATTTGCAAGGATAAAAGTGGAGTGCTTGTTTTTTGCCTTTGGACAGCATTAGCTTTACTCTGATCTGTTGTGTTGAACACCAAATCCGCCTGGTCGGACATTCAGAACGTTTGGAAATTGAAATTTTATGTTCAAAGGAAACAATTACTGAGCACAGAATTTGTGTATTCATTTCAGATATTTATAGTTAAATATCTTAAACCCTGATGGGCTCTGTGTTACCTTTCCGTGATCTTGGCTTTTCTACGGTCATTGAATCCAGGCCCATTTGCTTCCTGGAAAAAAATAAATTATTTAATAAAGTAGAAAAAAAGGAGGTGTTTAAGAGTATCAAAAATGTGCCTCAGTACTCGCACACTTTAAAGTAAGACTGTACATTTTGAAAGCTTTAATAAGAGCCATCTCCTTTGTAAAGAATGCAGATAATTTTTTTTTTCTGGCCAAAAAAAAAAAGAAAAAAAGGGTAACCTGATCTGAGTCTGACAGTGTCGTTTAGTTAAGTGCTTCCATCTGTTGCTTGCTATTTCCCTTACTCATGACCTCTCTTTCTCTCTCCCCCTCCTTCTCCTTAGCCCCTTTGAGGAAAGCAAAGTTTGTTGAGAGCCCTCGAATCCCCGAGTCTGAGCTTGGCTCCCCAACACTCTCCTCGGCACAGAAACTGGACGTTGATGCGTTCTGCCCTGGTAAGCTGCATGCCTCGGCGCCGCCGTAAGCGAGGAGAAAGGGGCAAGTCTGGCCCAGAAGGATATTTAAATGTAGTATGGCTGCTTCTTATAGAGATGGTGCATTTCAACCTTCCCCAGCCAAGTTGCATTGACTTGGAAACTTGAATAAGTATTAGTTTCTAATTAATACTCAGTTACTTGGATTTTGTGTGTGTTCTGGGCTGGCCTCGTGGCCGCTCTCCCCTCGGAATAATCTAAAAGATCTAGAGAGTTGCTTTTGAGGCGATAAAAATGATCCAATAAACATACCTCTTTAAATTTAATTTTTAATGCTGGCCTTCAGAGAGGCTGCAATAAAACCACGTTTCAGAAATATTAAATCAACTAATGCAAAACCATGGGATCTTGTTTACCTGCATCCGAGAATATTGCTTTTTTTGATTTAATTTTTTTTTTTTTTTTTAAAAAGAAATAGCTTCTAATTTATGCATCCTGTAATAAATGCTCTTAAAAGTATACATCTTGCTGGAGGCCTCTGGTTGAAATGTAAATAGAAGAGGGTCGTGTCCCTGCCTGGCTTAACCCCGTGTGCGTCTGACGGTGGGGGCAGTTGCAGAAATCCCTCCGAGCCCCCCCAGACCCTCCTGCAGATGCGCGAGCGCCGTCAGAACTTTATATCGCTGCGTCTCGCAGCAGCTCCATGTCTTTCCCACATTCTTCCCACCTTGGAAGTGGGACCCGTGGAGGGCTGGATGCTGCGGTGGAGGCTGGGACCGACCGGCGCTGTCTTAAAGCAGCAGCGGATTTTTTGTTAAATTCTGCTGTTTTCTCCCCCGGCTTTCCCTAATTTATGAACCAAAGGGACCCCTGTTCAGCGTAGGCCTTGGATGGAGTAAATGGATGTTGGGTGTTTCAAAAGGGCATGTAAATATGTGACATCTTCCTCTTAAATCTGTAGCTACAATAAAAAAACCGTTGTATTAGGAAATGATTCTCTGAAATCAGGGTACCATTTATTTCGGTGGATGGTGAGCTTACAGAGTATTTGCAGTTGGAGGAATTAATTGAGTGTTGTCCAGAGTTTGAATGTGGGCTTTCTTTAATGTATTGTGTTTGAAAGAGGAGTTGTCTTAGGACAAACAAAAGACAGTCCCTGTGCTTGGAAGTGTCTCCTTGGAGGCCATGGTTGCTGCGAAAAGTGCTCCTTCTTTTTCAATCGTCATGAATTACAATTAAAATTTTGCTGTTGCAGCCCTTTCTTCTTCAAACTAAATAGCTCCTACTGTCGTGTTTGTAATTGTTAATAATTATAAACTTATTATGATTGCATCCGCAGAGAGTTATAATTGAATTGTAAATTTGGCTTGAAAAGCATCAATTCCACGCTCCCATGTCACACGTGACGTCTCGGGGGCATCCTCGCCCGAGTGTCCCCCCCCTGCCTGGCTGTTCCGAAGGGCAGGACTCCTGCCAAGTGTGGGAACGGGCTCCGACAAGGGGGTCGGTGATATTTCTATTTGCTTTTTGATCTCCTCCTCTTGCTGATGGTGTAGGGATCTGAAAGGAAAAGTGGAGTTTCCTACTGCCTTCAAGTATCATTCAAGAAACATGAAGCATCATTAAGGAAAGAAAAAAAAGTGAGAGCAAGAGAGTTGCCATAGTAGGTGCTGGTGAACTTGGAGTAAAGGTAGAAACTAGAGAAAAGGTAGAAAGGTCTCAGGTTGGTAAATGTGGTGCCGGGGAAGCTGCCCCTCTACCT
This sequence comes from Arenaria interpres, assembly GCA_013399435.1. Lineage (NCBI taxonomy): Eukaryota > Metazoa > Chordata > Aves > Charadriiformes > Scolopacidae > Arenaria > Arenaria interpres. The sequence continues at coordinate 127,162 of VXAK01021987.1, forward strand.
TGTGTCCATGCTCAGTGCCCAGGACCTCCCTGGTCATGTTTGCCCAGGTCCAGGGGTGGCAGCGTTGGAAGAGCCCAGCCAGGTCTCTGGTAGCGGTGGGAGACAGTGGAGAGAGAGAATCCTCTGGGGAAGGGTTTCGGGAGCTTTTTGTAGAAGGAACTTTGTGAAGTTTTCTTCTCGCAATGCTGCAGCTCCTCTCTTCTTCCTCCCGCTCCGAGGCGTTGGCCAGTGGTCACGCCATGGTCACCTCATGGACCTTGACTCAGCTTCTGCAGCAGAAATGGGTTATGCTTTACCTGCCTGGATTATGATTCTCGCTGTGAAAATAGTGGTAACGTGAGGGCTGGAGGTTTCGCTGGGCTGGAAGACTGGGTTAAAGGAGCTCAGGAGATGAGGCATTGGAAGGAAGGAGGTGGCTGGGGAAGGATCCTTGTGTAAAGAAGAAAAAGTACAAAGATCTGGAGAACTCCTAGGGACCAAAGGACTTCGGGTCTGGACATAGTGTCCAGCTTCAGGTGGGAAAGTGGAGGAAGAGGGGCTGAGTCCTACTCTGGACCACACCAAAGCCTGCAGGCACTGCCTTCATCAGTTTTCCAAGGAAACACAGCCCCTTCCTTCAGCATGAGGCTTATTTTCCCCCTCCTCTAAGAGGTGTGGATCCTGTGCAGGACGTTAGCACAGAGCGTTAAATCCTGAGTGTCTCCAGGAATGGTGACAGGAGTTGAAAGAAGGAAAAAAACCAAGGCTGAAGATATGCTGGAGCCTGGCAATGGAGTGGAGGTGGAGTGGCTTGTAAAGTGATCCCTGACAAGTAATGTAATTAATTAGACACTTAAAGGCAGTTCAAAACACTAAATAGCAATGAGGAGAGAACATTATCTGCTCTGCATATAGAAATGATTATTTCAATTCGAGATGCCTCGAGATGAAGTTTTGCTCAATGCCAAAATGTTTATTTTAAGGCTTCAGGCGAATTTCAGCGCATTCCAGGGAGGTGGTTTCCAGAGCAACCCCCGTGGCACCGCGTGGCCCCTCCGGCTGCTGCGGGGAACGGGGCGCTTGGCATCTCGCAACCCGAATCGGTGTGCGAGGTGATGCTCTCTAGATGTTTCAGCTTTGAGGAAGAAAAAAGAAGAACAAGGTGGCCGGTGTCTTTTGAGGGAGGTTCTAACAGGGAGGGCAAAGTAAAGCTTTAAACGTGGTATGAATTTATTTTTTTTTAAACTGTATTCTTTGCTTTGCCAAAGGCAGCCATTAAATTCTGTGAGGTGACTTTAATCGTAGCATCATAGAATTGTCTGGGTTGGAAGGGACCTTTAAGATCATCTAGTCCAACCCCCAACCTAACTCTGATAAAAACCATCACTAACCCATGTCTCTGAGCACTATGGCAACCCTTCTCTTAAATCCCTCCAGGGATGGTGCCTCAACCCCTTCCCTGGGCAGCCCATTCCAAGCCTTAAGAACCCTTTCTGTGTCAAAATTGTTCCTAATCTCCAACCTGAACCTCCCCTGGCGCAACTTGAGGCCATCTCCTCTTGTCCCATCACCTGTTCCTTGGGAGAAGAGACTGACCCCCCCCGGCTACACCCTCCTTTCAGGGAGTTGGAGAGAGCGAGAAGGTCTCCCCTCAGCCTCCTTTTCTCCAGGCTGAACACCCCCAGCTCCCTCAGCCTCTCCTCATGAGACTTGTGCTCCAGCCCCCTCACCAGCTCCGTTGCCCTTCTCTGGACCCGCTCCAGCCCCTCAATGTCTTTTTTGTGGTGAGGGGCCCAAAACTGGACACAGCCCTCGAGGTGGGGCCTCACCAGTGCCCAGTACAGAGGGACCATCACCTCCCGAGAACGTACATAAGTGAAAGCAGAAATTAGACCACATTTTAAAGTTGTTGCATTTTGAAATGATGACCAAAAAAAAGCTGTTTCTTGGATTTAAGAAACCCATTTCTATCAGAATTGTATTTCTGTAGAAGCTTTTGGGATTGCAGTGGTCATTTAGAGTTCAATCAAGCCGTTTTTTGACTTGGAATGTCTGTGGTGGAGAAGCTGTTCCTTGTTTCTTGACTCAGCGGTGACTTTATAAGGAGGGTCTGAAAGCAGTTTGATCCATCCTCCCTCCCTGTCTCTGCTCCCATCCTGTTTATCAGAGGCGGTTGCATTTTCCTTCTTGTCAAACTTTCGAAGAGAGTGGGACAGCTCGGGGGTGACACCCGCACGGCCACCGTCATCCTTTAAGGGGGATAACATGGAAGAGCAGGAGTTCACGGTCAAACCTCCGTTGTTCAAGTGTTGAACCTTTTCTCTAATGGTCTGCTGATTCACAATTTAATGTGTAAAGGTTTTTCCCCCCAAATTTATCCCACCTCACACCACCCCCGCCTAGTGGCAATGCTCCTGTGATGAAAGGCGTCCTGGTTCTTGGTTCTGCTTAGGTGTGTATCACGAGGGCATCTTCCTTTGAACTGCTTTCTGGTTTTATCGTGGTCACTAAAACATGTTTTGACTTCTGAGCGCTCAGGAAACCTATTGGAAACTGCCTGAGATGGATGGGGCTTTCAGGTAATTGCCTTTTGTCTTAGATCCGTGTTTGCAGTTGCGTTGTGTGTGATTTATTACCTTGTCAGCGTGTTTCAAAGGCTAAGTATGTTATGACATTATCTTTTAATTCGATTAAATTCTTCTTCAGAAATTTTGGGACACAAATCTTAAATGGCTGGTCGGGGGATGTTTGCTTGTTGCCCGTTAGGCTGGAAGCATCTGTTTCCATCCCTAATTGGGTTAGGTACCGCAGCCGTCCCGCCGCCACGGGCAGGGAAGGGCGATCCACCATCGCAGCGGCGTTTACGTTCATCTCATCTCTCCGTTTTTTTTCTTTCTTTGGTTAAAGGATCGTTGAGGTTGACATCTGCTTGCTGCTGCTTTGGTTTTTTTCATCATGTAAAACGTGGATTTTTCATTTTACACCAAACCACACACTTCTCTTAAACACAACAGAACACTTCTCAGGTGTTTAAAAAAAGGGCCTTGAAGAGGGAATGGATGGAACAGGCTTGTACTCTGACTTTTCATGGTAAAAATATAGACAATGAGCCAAAAAACCCCACAAAACCCCAAACAAATTCAACTGGCAGGATCCTTGTCCAACCTCTGTCACAGTGGACAGTGATGAATTGGGAGGAAGGCAAGGGAATAATCAAACCCTCCCTGGCCTGATGAATGGTTTCGCTGCTGAATCTTGTGGTTGTCCCAGTGTTATCAAGCCCACTGACCTGAAGGGAATGGGAAATCGTTGTGATCAGCCCTAATTGCAGAAGAGTCGTGGCAATTCGGGGTGGTGGTTGCTATGGAAGCGATTGACTTTTCTCCCGCTCCTCTTGGGAGGATGGAGCTGGTTCCTTCTGCCGTACCGGGAGGTGGAGACAGCTTGGGAATAAATTCCTGGGTTAACCATCCAAAACTTAGATAAAACAAAACATCTCCCACCCTGGTCTGAAATTGTGTTGCTGAGAGAGGAATAATGAAGGTGGTTTTGGACTTTGAGGTGTGTCTCCGTGTTTGGGATGAGCCATAGACCATTTGTCATTGGGTGTAGTTGGGTTTGCTAAAAACTCAAAGTTGCAGCTTGGAGAATAGTGACCGGGGTTACAATTTAGGGCTTATTGAACCTTCTTGTGCAAGGGAAGGTGCTTAAGACAAGAATTGAAAATAATATGGATTCTATTTACTGTTGCCATGTGTTTTAACTGTTAAAAAAATTCAGATAACATGGTGTTCTTGAAGCTTCCCTTCACACCCCAGGTTTTGGTTTCATCTGTCTGGGGGAAAAATAGGGGAGAAAAAGGCTTTAAATGATCCAAATTCTGTTTATGTGAAGAACTGTCCAACTTTGAAGCGTTGTGGCTACTGCCAAAACGTAGATGGCCCCTGAAGTGTGTTTCCCATCGGATACTTTAGCAGCAGAATTGCCTGCGGCCCAGTCCCTCCAGATGGGTCCCGGGGAGTCTAAGGAGTTGTTTTTCCTCCTCAGACAGGAGCGCTTCCTTTGAGTTGGGAAACAGGAAGGTTTTTTTGTGCTAATACTTTGGCTTACTGAGTATTTATAGTTTTCTGTCATGCCAGTGAGTAACTATGTACACAGGCAAACCAACCCTCTCGGTTTTGAATCTGTGGGTGATGGGGCAGTGCGGGGCAGTTTAAAGCTCCCTTTGCTTCCACATCTGGGCAGATGTGACTTAGGTGCTTGATATGAGACTTTCTTGCATGGATGGAGCATCGGGGACCTTCCCTGAACTGTGTGCTTACCCTTTCCGTGGCTGATGGACAAGGTCAGGCTTCCCTCTGCACGAGCGTCTCCCAGCAGAGGAGTTTCCTCGTCTAGTATAATGTTTTTTATAGCAAGGGTGGCCTGCCCCTGGTGCCCCCCAAATATTGCAGCTTGGACAGTGTGGCTGCAAGAGCGTAATGGTCTTTGAAGCAAGTTCTGCAGATTAGTCAGGAATTGGTTATGCTGGAAGCTGATGGGTAGGGCTTGTCCTCAGTACCGGCGTGGGTCACGGTTTTGCTCCAGGATTGTATTACTTTGACCATCCACGCCACATCTTTGGGTGTAGAACATCGTGCTTTGTGAACAAAACTGAGGATTAGGTAAGTTCAGGGACTGTTCCAGTGGGCGATGTACATGGAACAGCTGCAGGTCTTGGTGCTTCAGCCCAACACGTTCCCCCAACCCTGTCCCCCCATGGTTCTTGCACGCTCAAGTGCCCTCTTTAGCACCTCGTCTGCAAATGGCTCCATCTTCAGCTCCTTGGTTGGGCTAATGGATCCATCTGTAAAACAAAATTACCCCTTAGGGATGGGACAAAGACAGGGCTGATAATGACAGATGTCACCGTATCATCCACCAGAGTCACTGGACCTTCTAATGACAGACAACTTACCCAGAATGTCAGTCTGGGCAACTTCAGTTCTGGCTTAGACAACAGGACATTGATTTATCTCTAACCTAATGTATTTTGCAAAGCTACAAAATGTCCTGTCTCAGACCAAGAAATCATTCATATTGAAAAGTTGGAATGGATTTTTTTTTTTCTTTGCCCTGTAGGTAACAGGTAACAAATCTGTCTCTCTGCTTGTCTTCTGCTTAATTTCTTTTGGAGTATTTATTATGCTTGGTCATCAAAGGCATCTGCTGAATCCTACTGAAGTCTTCAGCCGTTTCTCCACCCTCAGGATCTCAATTTATTGCTGACAGAATAGGGAAAATGTGCCTTTTGAACTCCCAGCAGTGCTGCTCACTTGATGGTAAAGTCTCTGGTGTTTCTCAGTGTCTCCATGAAGTGTTGTAGGAGCATTGCTCTGCACTTGCATTTTATAATTATAAATTCTAGCCAAAATCTAGCTAAATCACGGTCCCCAGATTTTTCTTTGTTCGGGAGAAGAGACCCTTCCATACAGCCAATTTGAGGAAGATGCTACCTGTCGAATTAGATTTGGGAAATCGTTCCAACTTCAGTTTGTGCTGTGGTAGCTCTGTTTCTCCTCAGCGTCGGTCGGGTGAGATCAGCCGTGCTCGGCCTCGGGGTCGGTGTCGGTGCAAGGGCAGCGTCCGAGCGTCCCGGGGTGATGGCAGCCCCAGCCCGGCTGTGACAGGACCATCCTCGCGGTCTCTGGGCTCCTGCTTCAGCGCTGCTGATGTTGCTACACAAACCTAATCTTTCCATCTTAGCTCCTGGAGCTATTCGTTTCCTCGGGAGTTCTTTAGGCTGCGGTTAATTTGAAGTTTCCCTTTGCCTTACGCTTACGCCCGTTGTAAGTGGAAATCCTGGGATGCTAAAGGAGGCAAAAAGGGAGGGGATGATGGTTGCTGGAGTTCTTTGTCATGGTTGCACCGATTAGTCTTCCCTTTTCCCTTCTAGCTCAGATACTTATTCCCAGACACTTTACAGTGTAGAGGAGGTGATCAATAATTCTACTTTTTTTTTTTTCCTACAAAGTTTTGAGATACTCTTATTTCATTTCAACTCTCTATGGAGGCAAAACCCTCAACATTCATTTCACCAGCTCTAACGATAGAGGGATGGGTGGTTGCATTTGTAGAAAGCTGCTCGGTTCTTTCACCAGCCTGGTTCCCGTGCCGTAATGCCTACAGGAGGCCAGTGGATGCTTTTTTTGTGTTTGTGTGTCCTATGCAAAAAGTCCTTGAACGTCAGTGATGCTATGGAGAGCTTCTCCAAAGTGAAAATATGCGGTGCTCTGAGAGCCACACCATTACTTCTGCCCTCTCACCAGTTGCCTTGACTTCCTCACCCTCCTCCGAGCTGCGGAACAAGGAATGCTTTATCCTTCCCCTTGCTGTAATTTGTTTTGATCATCCTATTCCCCCCATCCCATCAGCTCCTTTCTCTGGGACAGCACTTGGACGCTGCAGAAAGGAGATCGATTTGCTCGTATCCTCCTGCACCACAGTCTGCTCTATTAAGCAGAATTTTTGACATTTTATGTCACTAATTATTTGACTCCTAATCACCTGAAAAACAATTACTTTGAATCCAAAGATGAAAATTTTGGCCAGCCACCAGTTTGAAAGTACAGCCTTGCTGGGAAGCATTGGTTACACCACCACGTGTAAACAATTCCTCCAGTGGTAGTGTATTGCAGGGTCCAAAATTGTTGTATCTGGTCTGAGGTGGTAACAGCCTCGGACTCCTCTACTTCCCAGCTTCTGCTGTCTCTGAGTCACGTCCCCGCTGGCTCTTCTGTATGTTCCCGTGGGGGTCCTCATCCCCCTGGGGAAGCCTTGTCCCATGTTGGCATCTGGAGCAGGTCCCTGGTGCTGCTCACTTCCCAGTGTCTTCCTGAGTCCCTGCTGTATTTGAGGAGGGCCCCGGAGATGCTGGGAGGACTGGAGCCCCTCTGCTGGGAGGGGGACTGACAGAGTTGGGGGGTTCAGCCCGGAGAAGAGAAGGCTCCGGGGAGACCTTGGAGCCCCTTCCAGTCCCTCAAGGGGCTCCAGGAAAGCTGGGGAGGGACTCTGGATCAGGGAGGGGAGCCATAGGATGAGGGGGAAGGGTTTGACACTGAAAGAGGGGAGATGGAGCTGAGATGTGGGGAAGAACTTGTTTGGTGTGAGGGTGGTGAGAGCCTGGCCCAGGTTGCCCAGAGAAGCTGTGGCTGCCCCATCCCTGGAGGGGTTCAAGGCCAGGTTGGAGGGGGCTTGGAGCAACCTGGTGTGGTGGGAGGTGTCCCTGCCCAGGGCAGGGGGGTTGGAACTCCATGATCTTTAAGATCCCTTCCAAGTCGAACTGTTCAAACCCTGAGATGAGGCCGTGGCTGCTCTTCATCTTCCTCCTGGCTCTGAAGAGTCGTGGTGTGTTAACGTGCGTTTGTGAGATTTGTACCAGGTTTATGATGGGAAAAGTGGTAAGAGGAGGGAATGGGAGAGGTTTTGAAAAGCAGTTGCTGAAATTAAAAGCATGGTTTGGGTGCATGTGGTACGACATGCCCAATATAGCAAAACAAACGTGCAAAATACTGTTTATGTGTCCTGCTCAGATTTTAGCAAACAAATAATAATTGAAGGGAGCATTTGTTCTGTTTTGATTGTGTATTGTATTTTAAAAACCTTCTGCATGACTAAGAGTGTAAGATACCATCCTCAAACCTGTCTGCAATAAAAGGTCAGTTCAAAGAGCTAAAGAATAAACACCAAACACCTTTATTGAAGAGCGGAGCCCTTTGATCAGTCGGTGTTTGATGAGAGGTCGTGTGCTGGGAGCGGGGAGCACAGCCCCATCTTTATGATCAGGTGATGTTTTTAGACATAAAAATGCCAAAACTGTTAAAGGAAGAAATAATTGTATCTCTGCTTCCCATCAGTGGGGACTCAGTGCCTCGGTCACGGTGTCCTTGGTGTGTTAAGGAGCTCTGGAACCTTTTCAGGGCTCTAAGTGTAATCCCAGTTTTAGGAAATGTCCCACATACCTAGGCTCATATTTATGATAATTGTGGATTTTTTCTTTTCTTTACACATAAGTTCAGTGCTCAGCACACTGAATGTCCTCTCGTTTCCCCCACTCCCTTTTCTTTGGTGCTTAAATGGGAGCTGAAATCCAGGAAAACTCATCCCCGAATGTGCGTGCAGAGGGGTTTTTTTAAAAAAAATCTACAACACGAAATGCATTGAATTAGATTTTATGATGGCATTGAAATTACATTTGCTGCCTGTCTCTGGCTCTGTATGGCTTCTGATTAAAAATAAGTCTTTCTGCCAGTCCATTTGAAGGACTATTAAGGGCCATCAGCAGCAGAGGGAAGGGCTGGTTGGGAAGCGGTATTGATGTGCCGTGCAGAGGAGAATTTCTTCTGTTTGAATTTCTCCTTGGAGGAAATGTCTGTGGAACTCGTGCAAGGGACTGACTCGGTGGAATTAACCGTGGGAATTTGCAGTTTCTTGTGGAAATGATGGGACAGAGCAGCCAGTGAAGCCCGTGGAGCTGGAGCAGGGCAGGGACATGGAGTCTGAGCTGGAGGTTGAACACCTTCGTAGCACAGTGTTCATTTTTTGGCCAGCTACAGGGCTTTATATCAATATACAAGGAGAATATATTTACCTTAGCACTTGTCTGTGGTGTCATTTCAGTTGGTGGGACCATTTTTCCATTGCTCTCACAAAACCACTAAGTATCCGAAGAGCAGCAGGACAAAAATGGACATTTAAAGCAATGCATCTGGGGTAGTCGCATCCCTTATTGGTTAAATTTCTAAAAATCTCTTCCTGATGTAAACAAGACTAATGAAAAGATCTTCCATTAATTCTGAGATCAGGGGGATGTGCAGAAATGGTCAAGGGCATTTTCCAAATATAGCTCAAGTGGATTCAGAATAATTTAAAGCAGATGTACATAGTAACGGGACAGATTCGGGTCACATGGAGAGAGGGAAGTCATTAGAAAAAACTCTCCAGTTACGTAATTGGAGATCAAAATCGTCAACGGTATCATTTATTTCTGGCGTTCCTTAGGTGCTCACTCTTTGCATATAACTATTTTTCTCTTTGCTAATATAAGAATTTGAGGGCTGACCTGCCTGGAGAGCAGCTCTGAGGAGAAGGACTTGGGAGTCCTGGTGGACAATAGGATGACCATGAGCCAACAATGTGCCCTGATGGCCCAGAAGGCCGATGGAATCCTGGGGGGCATCAGGGAGAGTGTGACCAGCAGGTCCAGAGAGGTCATCCTGCCCCTCTGCTCACCCCCTGGTGAGGCCCCATCTGGAGCACAGGGTCCAGTTCTGGGATCCCCAGTTCCAGAAGGACAGGGAACTGCTGGAGAGGGGACAGCAGAGGGCTACAAAGACGATGAGGGGCCTGGAGCATCTCTCTTATGAGGTGAGGCTGAGGGACTTGGGTCTTTGTAATCTGGAGAAGAGAAGGCTGAGGGGGGATCTGATCAACGCCTATAAATTCTTCAAGGGAGGATGGGGCCGGTCTTTTTTCAGTGGTGCCCAGGGACAGGACAAGAGGAAATGGGCACAAACTTGAATATAAGAAGTTCCATCTCAACATGAGGAGGATCTTCTTTCCTGTGAGGGTGGCAGAGCCCTGGAAGAGGCTGCCCAGGGAGGTGGTGGAGTCTCCTTCTCTGGAGACATTCAAAGCCCCTCTGGACACGTTCCTGTGGGACCTGCTCTGGGTGGACCTGCTCTGGCAGGGGGTTGGAGGAGATGATCTCCAGAGGTCCCTTCCTACCCCATGTGATTCTGGTTCTGTGCATTTTTGATTTATAAGACAAATCAGTTTCATATTCAGGCAAATTCTGTTCACTGAGTGAACTGTTACCCAGTTCTTCTAGTAAGACACTGGCTGAAATAGATTTTGGATGTAATTTGAATGATATTCAGGGCCTGGTTTTGGAAGTAAAAGTATAACCAGGAAACCAAAAAGTCCTCTGGAGGACAGACACATTGTTAGTGTCTCCCAGGGGCGCTACCCTACATCGTGTATCGGAAGGGTTAGAGGATGGTAGCTATCAAACAAGTCACAGAATTGCAAAATAAATCATAAAGAAATTTCATTTGCTTGTAAGCAATTGCAGCTGAAAGATGTGGCAGATTTCATTACAGGAATTGAAAGGACGGAACAGAAACAGTATTTTTAAATGGTAATGTTCACAAACATTGTAGGTTTTGAGTGCTTTCTTGAAAAGAGCCAACCTAATAACTGTGCTTATAAAATGATAGATTTGATTTTCAAGGAAATGCTGTGAAGATTTATAAGCACTTATGAACTCCCCAGGGAGAAAACCCACTACCCAACAAACCCAGCCCCTGCTCTTCCCAGTGGGGTCCCCGGGTGGGTACTGGTCTGGTTATCAGCAGGACCATTCCCAGATGGGCACTGTAGTTGTTGTCTGGTGTGGGCTGTGTCCACTCCTCTGGGGAAGGTGTGGAGCTCGCTGAGCAGCACCAGCACCTTTCTTAAAGTTAAAACTTCTGATTTTGGTAAATAAGACTTTTCTTATGCAGCCAAGAGACTGTTCTGCCGTATGTGACATTAACAGAGGCGCTAGAGTTGACCCTTCAAAAATACTACAGATCTGTGTAGGTAGAACATCAGAGAGAGCTGCCAGGATCCATAAAATTGCTCCTAAAGGCCCTAAATCAGGTAAATTCCAGGATGAATTGCAGAGGCTTTCTGACGTATTTAAAGTGGGTTGAATTTTTTTGAAGGGAAGAAGGATTATAGAGGTATTAAATTGCGTGACAAGCTCGGGTTATAATGTTTCTGAATGTTTCTAATTTGCATTTTTGCAGTTCCGTGAAAAAAAAAAAAAAAAGAAGAAAGAAAATTGTCATTATCTTAAAAGGCTGGCAGAAGTAGCTGGAAAGCGCGGAGGTGTTCCCAGCACTGCTGAGGTCTGCTGCAGCTCTGGAAGCTAAATTGTATTTTATTTAAAAAAAAAGAAAAGCTGTACTTGTGTGCCTTAGCTATCTACGCTCGTTTTGAAGCTTCTAAATCACTGAGTGCTGGATTTGATTATTTATTATTGCTAGTTATTAGGTGTGTTATTTGAAAATTGGTTTGGCGCTGTCGATGGGCGAGGAGCTCTGGGGTGGGTCTGTGGCAGAGAGATGCTCCCGTCTCCTCCTGCATCCTCCCCCCGGTCCCCACGGAGCCTGGTGACCTTGTGGCTCGGCCGCCGATCGATCCCCGCTCCCCACCCTCCTCCTGGTCGATGGATGGATGGGTCCATCTCCGATGGATGGATCCATCGATCCATCTCTGAACCCAGCACTTTGGTCTCTGCCTCGACGGGCTTTTCTGTCCCGCAGACCCCCCCTGCCTTGGGCAATACACGCTCTCCTGGACAAAACGACCTCCCAGACCCCAGATCTCATTAACCTTCTGCTTCTCTCCCTCTCCATCCAGTCCTCTTGTGGCATCTGTTCCAGTATAACACAATCCAGAAGCAAAGTAAATAAATAAGTAAAAAAATCACAGTATGCTCCTCAAGGGCTGGAGATGGAGAAATCACATATTCTCATTTTCTTGTTTCTTTTACTTTATCTTCTGCTTTCAGAGTAACGTAAATCATGTTTATGTTGGATTTTTGACTTTTTTTTTCCATTGCCGGGAAGACTGGACTTTCTCCTAAGGGAGCACTGGGTACAGAAGCCTGAGCTCCTGGTGCTGGTTTGGGATTTCTTCCCTCCAGCCCCGTGCTGGGGAGGGGGAAGCTCTATCTCTTTCTCTCTGCCGGCTGATTTTTGCTCCTGGTTGTTCCGTTCCCCTCCTGATGGCTCTGCAGAGGCTCTGATTTACTGTTTCCAGCATTCCTCTGCTCCGAGAGATAAAAGTGCCAGAGAGTCTAAACACATGCAGTATTTCAATCCAAGGGGACAACCTGTTCCACATCTCCGTAGGAGCTTTTATTTATTTCTGTCATATAACGCTGCCGTTACCTGTCTCTTCTTGAAGATTAAGGATTAAAAGGAAGAAGTATCCTTTAGTCTAGCTCTTGGGTGACTCTACCCGAAACTCAATTGCATATTTACTGCAGTTTTTGGAATGTTATTCTTTTTCTTTCACTTTTTGGACATTTTAACTTATTTACAGCTCGCTACAAAAGAATCTGAATGTCTTATTTTTGAGTTCATTTGTTTTTTGCAGTACAAAGAAAGGCTGGTTGCTTACATTTTTCTTACCAAAAAAAAAAAATTAAGAATAATCCCCGTACTGCTTGGACAAATTACCTCTCCTTCCAGCCAGGCTACAGCTTTTGAGACTAATCTATCTTGGAGCTGTTTGTGGATTTTTATTTATGTTATTAGAAATAAGCAATTCGCCGCAATGTGTTTGCACTCTGTGGGCTATATCTGTGATGAAAGTCCTTGGACTGGTGGCAAACATCTAGTAAATCTCCTCTGGTTTTGACTCCCGAGTTCAGTACCTGAAATGCTGACTCCGGGTTTGCAGCGTTTGCCTTGAAATTAAACACTATAAATTCCAAGTGGGGAAAAGTTTCTCTATGAAATTCTTTGGAAGGAATTTTTAGTAAGATTCAGAAAAAGCATTTATCACATGGGGATGAGAAAATGCAACAGTGTGTGCAAAGGCGGTGTAATCAAAGGTAATTAATTAATCTCTGCCTGGAGGTGGGGCGAGTCCGACAGTGGGGGACACCCCCGTAGGTCCTGGGGGACACCCAGGCTGGGTGACACCCCCGTGGGTCGGTGTTCCCTCCACGGCCACTGCACTGCAGCGGGGGCTTCTCGTTAAAAAGGTCTCACCTGAAACCAACCAACCAAGTCTTAACCATCATAAAGAACCGGGTGACTGAAGGTCCCAGCTGGCAGGAAAGTCCAGGTTACGTGGTGGGATGGCACTGGGATCCCACCCGAGACCGGGCTGGGTGGTGGGTGGGTTGTGGCTCAACCCCCCAGCCCAGCAGCTCTTTATATAGAAAAATATATGTTATCTCAAGCATGTATATGCTTTCTGAAGAATACATATTCAGCAAATACATGCTGAAAATAAAAGGATGTAAAGTTACACCGTCTCTAGAGCTCCTCGTGCGCATGCAATGAAGCAGGGAGTTAAAGGGGTTTTTTATTCTTGTTTAAAATTCCTGGCACTGAGCGCTTTGATACGGCTTTTAGTATTACTTGTGTGTTTATGCAGAAGCAGTGTGTGTAGAAGGAGAAGGTGTAGCTGAGTGCGGCACCTTCAGACCACGGACCGTGTTGGGGTCCCTCAGACCCACCGATTGACCTTCGGGGGGGGTGTGTGGCTGGGCAGTTGGTCAGTCTTTATTGCTGTACCAGAGGATGCTCGTTTGAGCTGGCTGCGGGGCGGGGGGGGGGGGTTGGAGCTGCTGTAGTTCCTTACGGCAGCGGTGTCAGAACACCTGAAACCACCCCAGGCTGGTTCTGTTATCAACTATCTCACATTCCCCCCGTGAGGCCGGCGGGAACCGAACGGGCTCAAGTGTGTGTAAATTTGGCTGCAGCATCAACACGTGGCCAGGGAGGAAAAAAACCCACCCAGTTCTGTCCTTTCTCTGAACTTAGAAAGAGAGTATTAGGTCTTACTGTCAACTTTGAAAGGCAAGTTACAGCTTCTTTCCATAATACCCATTCACGGGTGTCTCGGAGCTCTTACGTCTTTTCTTTGACACTCAATTAAATGACTGCACTTATTTTTAAAGACCTAAAACCAAAAGAGGGAATAATCCAGTAGAATAGTGCTTTGCTCGAGTTCAAAGTTATCTGTACTTTGAAAGCCATGTTATAATGAAATAATTGATAGTTTTACACCAAACGTGATGCTCTCGGAGCTCAGCTGCGGCTCCCGGTACCTTGGTGCCTTCAGCGACAGCTCACAGGTGAGTTAGGGCTGGTATCAAAGCAGGCAGTTATTATCCTCTGTATCTTCTGTGTTCTTATGCAGTGACCTGGGATAAGCTCGGAATTTTCTTTATTTTACAGGTGACAGACAGCTTTGTGTCCCCTTGGAGATATTTTAGGGGTGGTATAAAGGAGGGGAGCTTTAAGGGCCAGGGTAAACCCATCCTCCAAGGAGCAGGTGGTTGTGTTTGGTTGTGATACGGATATCTAGGATAAATTCTAAAAGTCTGCTTTTTTAAAGAGAAAAAATAACCTTGGAAATAAAAGTCTCTGTAATTTTCATTTTACATAAATGTCTCTGTTCTGGATTTGACTCCCGGAGATCGTAAATGCCCACAGATTGAATGTGGGTGGTCAGCAGTTCAGAAAATTGGGCCATCCATCTAAATTTGTCTCTCTCTTAAATCTATCCTATTCACGTCAGCATCGTTCAAAGCAGTACAATAGGGATTCAATAACTTAAAGACAGCTTCTATTATCATACTATATAATCCGTTTTCCTAACGGTGCAGTCGCCGTGTAGGGACGGCTCCAGTTGCTCAGCCCCCGGAGCTGCCGGGGCTTACGGGTGCGGAGTCGGGCGCGGGTGAGATGCTCCAGGGCTTGTGACTTGCAGAAGTCCAGGTGAGACACCAGAAGATTCCTCTCAGCTTCCCCGAGATCTACGTTATGAGCTTATACGGGAACTTCTGGAAGCAACTGGCTTAAATTTTCTGAGGTCTCATCCGTATCCCAGATCCTGCGATTTGTGGTTTTCAATTACAGTTATCAAAAAGCAATATTTAAAGTAACATCTTTTTTACCGTAGCTTCAGGCCGAGTGCCGGAGCGGCCCCCAGCCAGGATGGAGCTGGGAAATGGAGATGGGCTCTTTTCCAGATTGTACATTATCAGATGAATAATTAACTGTGGACTAATTGCAAATCCTAATTAGTCTCCTACAACTGCACCGAACACAGTATTGCTTCAGTGCAACGTGGAAAGAACTTGACCTTCAGGCTTCAATGCTGCTGCTGGTGTCAGCAGGGAAGAGCTTGACTTTCACAACCCGACTTACCTTTGTGACACCACGAGTCAAAAACCTCCAAAAATGTTTGTTATACAATTAAAAAGGTACAGAAGTGGCAGTGTAGGTGCCTGGCCCTTTTCCTGACGTGCACTGCTGGCTGGAAGCTCATCTGTGCTGTTCTTCCTATAGGAAAAAGTTACCTGGAATGGTGGTTTTGACCTATTTTGTAGACTTGATGGGGAATTTGCAGGTGACTTTGCTTTGTATCGTGGCCCGTCCCGTGAGTGCACAGAGGCTTGGTGTCTGGAGAGCGGTGCTTTCTGCGGAACCGTGAAGCCCCAGGTGACAGTGAAGATGCTCCTGGGTTTTCTGGCCTGTTCTTTGCCGTTAACCGCTTGGTAGCGCAGGTTGGCAGCTCTGCGTCTCTTGGAGGGCTCTCAAAATGGCACGTGTAGCCTTGGTTTCTCTGCGAGCAACTTGGCGATAGTTCCTGTGCGAGAGGGGAGAGGGAAGGCTCTCCCTTCTCCACTCTTGGTCCAGGAAATCTCGTTCCCTGGTGGATCTGGTGTAGGGAAAGTGAGGTGGCTGTATTTCCTTCCACGGGGGGTGCTGAGAATACAACCAACAATGGGAGGATAAAGGTTAGAAGGAACACTTATTGACAGCTGGAGCAATGCATAACCTGAAATTAATGACCAGCACATGATGTTAAAACAGACTTGAATAACGTGAAGAACCTGAAAACCCGGACACTGACGTTGCGGCGTGAAAAGTTAGCGGTGTTTTGTTGGTAAAAACACTGAGCAGGGGCCGAGGTAAAGGATTCTTGTCTGAATCTGGTTTTCTTCCTGTTTAGGTGACGCTGAGCAGGAGCTGGGACCCCCTCCATCCGTCGATGAGGCAGCAAATACACTCATGACTCGCCTGGGCTTCCTCCTGGGAGAGAAAGTCACGGAGGTACAGCCAGGGCCCCAGTACAGCATGGAGGTGCAGGACGAGAACCAGGTACGAGCCCCCCAACCCTTCCCCAGAAGGCAGAGAGGGGTTATTTTCTAATTAGACGGCAGCTGAGCGTCTCATAATGGTGAAATAATTGCTGTGAGGTAAAAGGTTGTATCTCCTCGTTAAGCGGTGAATCATCGTTACAGCGCAGCGGTACGTGTTTGGGGGATCAGCTGCTGCCGTGTGAAACAGCTTCTGTTGTTTTTCTGTTTCTGCCAATGCTGGGGGAGTGGGCAGCGTTTCTAATCAGATTATAGTGACCAAAATAAGCTCTACTTCCACGGCATCTTATGTGGAATATTTCAAAAGTGCTCTAGGGATGTTACATAAAGGCTCCCAGTTTCTCCAGGAGGAGAGGTACGTTGTAATAGCCTGATTTTTACAGATAGTCACGGTTTTTGCTCGTGTTTGCCGAACAAGGTGATTTCATGCTTGAAAGGGGATACAGAAAGCAAATCGTAAAATCTTCATCGTGCTGGAGTTCGTTACATCCCCTCTGGCTGGCTGAAAAGCAGAATAGCAAAAACCTCAGGGCTATAATGTGGATTTTGTGGAAACTGCCTGAGTTTCTTCCTCCTCCTCAAGCCTGGACGATACGCCCGCTCCCGGCAGCGGTGGGGAGAGGAGAATGAAACCAGGAGAGTTTTTTCTGGTTTTTTTTATGACAGACGGGAAGTCCAATGTTTAGCAGAAGAGCATGGAACTCAGAAGCCCACTTCTGATTCTCTCTCCTTTCACCAGTCATTGCGTGACTCTGCAGAAGTCACTTGGCTATTAGGCGTTAGTCAGAGGACCTGATTTAAGGTCCTGAATTCCTTAAAAAAAGTGTCAATGAGAAGTGGCAGCCAAGTAGAGTCCTCAGTACAGGAAAGACATGGAGCTGTTGGAGCGGGGCCAGAGGAGGCCACGGAGATGCTGGGAGGGCTGGAGCCCCTCTGCTGGGAGGGGGGGCTGAGAGAGTTGGGGGGGTTCAGCTTGGAGAAGAGAAGGCTCCGGGGAGACCTCAGAGCCTCTTCCAGTCCCTCAAGGGGCTCCAGGAGAGATGGGGAGGGACTCTGGATCAGGGAGGGGAGCCCTAGGAGGAGGGGGAAGGGTTTGACACTGAAAGAGGGGAGATGGAGCTGAGATGTGGGGAAGAACTTGTTTGGTGTGAGGGTGGTGAGAGCCTGGCCCAGGTTGCCCAGAGAAGCTGTGGCTGCCCCATCCCTGGAGGGGTTCAAGGCCAGGTTGGAGGGGGCTTGGAGCAACCTGGTGTGGTGGGAGGTGTCCCTGCCCAGGGCAGGGGGTGGCACTGGATGGGCTTTAAAAGTCCCTTTCAACCCAAACTGTTCCATGATTCTATGAAGGTGGCTACTGTGCATTCCAACTGAACGCCCATCATGCCCTGGTGGCACATGTGGATTTCTTTCCCAGCCTGTGCCACTTGAAGGAAACTTGGAGGCACGTTGTTCCATCGAGCCCAGGCTGCTCCTGGCATGAGCAGGGAGTCTCTTGGCGAGCGGGGTGGAGGGCAGGTCCAGGGGTCTATCTGAACCAAAAGATTTTTGGTCTTCTTCATGGGCTAAAATATGCTTGAGAGCCAAGAAATGGGTTTTGTAAAGTTTTTGCCTTTAACGCATTCATTAAGCTTTTATTGCTTTCATTCAATTTCTTATGCGAGTTGTGGTGGATTGGAAATGTACTTTACTATACATTGTGCTGGGAAATGTACTTTTAACAGGCACCTATTTGAACTGAATACTTCAAAGCCAACCAGAGCTTTCTACTATAAATGGTTCCTTTTGTTGTTGCCTTTTGACAAAAATTAAAATCCCATCTTTTCTCTAAAGCAGAAGATGCCTTTGGAGAATAAATAAAAGAAAAATCTAAAGGGAAACAGCAGAGAGTTGTCCTCTAAAATAGATTGATATCTTGGGCTGTGTGCTAATTTTTGCATGAAAAAGTTTTGCAGGCCCTTTGAATGCAATTCATGTGCTGGTGAAGATAAAGAGAGGCCAGTTCCTCAATTACCAAGTTAATTTTTTTCTTTCTTTGTGAGCGTCTCCTGCTGCCAGCGCTTCCCTGGAATCGCAGAACGCTCGAGGTTGGACGTGACCTCTGGAGGTCATCTCATCCAACCGCTTGCTGGGAGCAGGGCTACCTTCAGGGTTGGACCACGTGGCTCAGGGCTTGTCCAGGCGAGTTTTGAAGATCTCCCCGGGTGGAGAATGAATGAGCTCTCTGGGCTGCCCATTCCGGGGCTTGACGACTCCAATTGTGAGGGAGTTCTTTCTTCTACCTAATAGAAAATTTCCTTGCCACAGCCTGTGGCTGTAGCGTCCTGTCCTTTCCCTTTGCTCTCCTGAGAAGAGCGTGGTTGTGCCTTCCCTCCAGCCCCCCTCAGACAGTGGAAGGCTAAAGCTGTCCGTTACTCTTCTCCAGCCTCCATGAACCCTCTCCACCAACCTCTCCTCCTACATCATAAGCTCCAGCCATCTACCAGCCTTGGTGGCCCTTCTTTTGCCATCCGCCAGTGGCTGTCTCAGGACAGGAGCCAAGCACAAATCCTGTCCGAGGTAAAGCTGCTTCTGAATTGTGGCGAATAAAACCTCTCCAAGTCTCCTTCCCAAACTGAATTTCTTCAGCTTCCCTACCTAAAGTAGTGTCGAAAATCATGCGGTGAGACGTTTATGGGATTTGCAAAGATTAATTCTTCCATTAATCATTGATTAATTAAAATCTGATTGAGACTGTGACTACTAGTTTGCACTTGAATTTAAAAATGGGAACATTTTTCTAGGTTTTAATGCGTTAATTTACATGGCCTGGGCAAAGAAAACCTTCTTTGTATCAAAAGCTGGGACTCGGCTGCTGCTTGTTATTCTGACCATGCTTTGCCTTCTCAAGCGAGAAAATAATTATTTGCAATCTCGCCAATGCTCGAGCTAAAGCGGAGATAAGGAAATAGAGGTGTTTTCACTAAAACTGCCCCAATCTGCCAATCGGCACATTGCTTTTTCATTCAATTGCCTTATTTTGAATATGTCAAAGGATATATTCTCTAATCCAGATTGCTACGAAATGGCGTGGTTTATGTGCTGTCTCTTTCTTAATCACGCTTTCCTTAATGAGAGATCACAAATGCTGAAGAATAAATCCTTTTTCTCCGACTTTTTGGGAAACTATTTTTTAACCGCACCGGCTGCCGGAGCAGCACAAAGGACAATGAGGCTGTGACAGAACAGTTAAATTTTCAAAGCTTAGTGAAAATGTGACAGATGAAACAGCGGCAATAATAATACAGAATGTTCTGTCAATGGAAATTTATATTTAAAACGCGCACAGAGGAACATTTTTCTATATCAATACAAAAATAAAACACGTCAATCAATGCCAAGTGATACACCGTGTTATTTAGTAATTTCCAGTTGCAAGTAGCTTGTTCTTAAGGAGCTGCGGTGATAACACTGCAAATAAAAGAACTTATAAAAATATCACTTTTGGCATTTCGTGAAACAATGGTGTTATCAGCTGAAGGGAAGATGATTGTATCATTCTTGCACTGAATTTTCGTTTGAAGTGCAATTTTTCTGTGCTTTAAGGTTAGTGGGTGTTATTCCGTTAGTACTGAGCTAAGTTTCGGCAGGGATTTGGTTAAAGTGACAATTGAAACAAGGACATAGAAAGACCTCGCCATAAAGAATTTATAATCGTAATAATGCTGCACATTCTGAAAGATCCCACATGTGAGCTGGTGACATTTTTACATGCTGTAGGACGAGGTTGGAAGGCACCTCTGGAGACCATCTAATCCACCCCGCCTGCTCAAAGCAGGGTCAGCTCAGGACCATCTCCAGTTGGGTGTTGAGTATCTCTCTATCTCTACGGCAGATGCTCCAGTCCCTCAGCCATCTCTGTGGTCCTCTGCTGGGCTCGCTCCAGTATCCCCATCTGCCTCCTGGACTGGGAGGCCTAGACCTGAGCCCAGAGCTCCAGGAGTGGTCCCACCAGTGCCGAGCAGAGGAGGAGCATCACTTCATTCCCGCACCAACATCATCCCTCTTCCCAACGCAGCCCACGACGCCCTTGGCCTTCCTTGTCCAACCCTCAGGAATTATATTACCTTGATGCAGTTGGTTGGACTGTCAGTGGGTTAAAGAAAAGGAATATTGGAAAAAGCCTAACTTAATAGCTCAGGTGTGCTGGTGGAGCCTAATCAGCTGTGATAAATCAGAAGAGACAGTGAAAACATCTGCTTGATACATAGCAGCAATGCCAAAACAGCCCCGTGTTAGGTTATATTAAGAATAATAATAAACCCCAGCAATTTTACGGGGGAAAAAATAAAGGAATATTTTCCTTGAATATGGACACACAAGTAGTTTTTAATTTGGCCACTAGAGTGAATGAGTTAGAAGTCATTTTGCAAAATTAAAAACAGATTTAGAAAAAATCAGTGCGGTATTTAAGACACCTGAAACGATCGCAGTGTGAGGAGATGAAAAAGGTTCGTTGAGAGAGAAGGCGCGTGGCAGGTGAGGTGACAAATGTGTGAAACCAGAACTATACAGGGAGCCAGAATTCATGGAGCAGTCAGCTTGCCTGCCGTTCCTAGAAGGCTACTGGGGGAAGAAGTAGATGTGTTTGTAAGTACCTAGAACATAAAAGAATGGAAAAGAACAATAATCGGGATCCACAAGTGGCACCGCAAATTGGATGGGGAGAGGAAAGCGTTGGTTGGTTTCTCCCGGGCGCTTCAAGACGATGGTGCTGTGGCAACCGGTCTCGTTCACTGGTGGATATTTTATATGGATACCGTGATAAATTATCATGGAAATACTCACATGGTTCATCTTCTACTGCGCTGCAATCTCTCGGTTTAATAGATAAACACGCCCCTGGAGCTGTCACGTTAGCGCTCCCTCCCTGGTCTGTCGATGGGCTAATCCACGTTCGGGGCACTCAGTAATTAAGTTAAGATCGATGCAGTCATGCTGGGTTCAAAGTACAAGCGTGGGGCGGTGGAGGGGGGCGCCTGCCCCGTCCCCCACCGCTGGCAGGGATGCTCCCTTCTGCCTCCAACGCCTCCCAGTAAGGATTTTTACAAGCCCCGTTGGGATGCCTTGGAGAAATTAGATTGCTTCCCTGTGGCTACACATGGGATCTGCCTTCTAATTTAAAAAAAACCAGTAAATCTTTCACATGTTCTACTTACAAAAGTCCATCTCGGGCATTTTTTCTGCTTCAAATATAAAGTAGTGAGGAAGAAAAAAATTAGATGTCAGACCTGTTCTGCAGTGTGCAAGGGTGACGCTCTCTGTGGTCACTTTGGGTTCAAAGGACATGGAAAAGGGAATACAAACCCATCCAATTATTAGGGAAGTATTCGCACAGAATAAAAGAAATCTCGTTTAAGCAACTTCCAAATGGGGGATTAACCTCTGCTCTTCCTTCCTTGGGACTGGTATCATTTTACAGTGAAAAAAATCCTGCCCCCAGAGGCTACAGAAAGCAGCGGGCGTGCGGGAGAGAGGTGACGATGTTCTGCAGTGACCCTCCAAGCCAGGGGGAGATGGGGTGCCCTCCTTGCTGCAGAGGCCAAAAGTTAAATTTAAGGGGAGGATCACATGCTCAAAAACTCATTTGGTTTTGTAATCCTTCCCTTATTACATCCTCGTCTGCTGGAGGGGAGATGGACCCCTGGGCTGACCCACCGCGGGGCGAGGGGCCTGCTCCTTGGACCCGCGCCATGAACGAGATGCTCGATCCGGGGCGCGGGGTTAGTTTTGTGGCAGGGAAGTACTGAAGTTGCCAGTTTTAAAGCCCTTTCCAGATGATTGCGCTGAAGTACAGCCTGAGGGTGATGAAGTTGCAGCGTTGGGTCAACAAGAGTGTCCTCCCATCTCCTGCACCCGCCATCCTCCGGTCACTGTGCAGCCGGTGGTGGTGCTGCAGATGCTCTAGGACAGAATTCCAGAGAGGAGGACCTTTTGCCGGGGAAGCTCATGTACCCTGTGGTTAAAACAAGGGCTCTGTCTTGTATCGCAGCTCGTTTCAAATTGAATTCAAGAATGATTTTGTTTTCTTAATAAACTAATCTCCGTGCACAGCATCAGCTGTGTACACTCTGCCAGGTTTCTTGTGCACAGTATCTTGTCTCATCTTTCCAAAATAACGCTGTATTTTTCGGTGCTACTGCATTTTATATTTTGTTCTGCCTTTGGAGAGCAGCATTTTCCTTATTTTATTTTATTTTTTTTAAAAAAACTTTATCTGGTGGGAAGAGCGGGTCTGGGCAGGGAAGGGCTCTCTCATACCTACATACGGGATTTCCAGCTTCCTCTTTGCAAGGGTGTAAAACCATTGGTGTTTTTCTTGAATGGAGGAAACATTTACAGAGCAAAATCAAAATTGCAGCCCCATGGTGGTTTCTAAGCAGATGGAAACGGCCCAGGCCTTTGTAGGATTTCCTGTATATGATGTTTCTTGCCCTAAGTAAAGGTGAGATCACGCTGTGTACTCACCACCCTGGAGGTGCCACCGAAACAGAGGCACAGAATTTACCTCACTGTGTCGTAATTTTGCTTTGGGTTTTTTTAACTTTCAGTTGAATGTTAACAATATTATCTACATTCACAATGAAGTATGGAATCAGGCTTTCAGTAAATGCCACTTTATGTATGTTTTCTGTGTTTCCTACTGAACGTGGAAGCTGGGATCTGTTCTCTGTAAGGAATGAAGTAGCCAAGAGGCCCCATGTCTCTGTGTTTCCCACAGGTCATAGAATCATAGAATGGTTTGAGTTGGAAGGGACCTTAAAGACCATGGAGTTCCACCCCCCTGTCCTGGGCAGGGACACCTCCCACCAGACCAGGTTGCTCAAAGCCCCCTCCAACCTGGCCTTGAACCCCTCCAGGGGATCACAGAATCACAGAATCTTTATGGTTAGAAGGGACCTTTGAGATCATTGATTCTAACCACAAAAAAAACAAACCACAACAAAAAAACCCCAACCCCACAAACAGACACAAACCAACAATCTCGGGCACTAGAGCATGCCCTGAAATGCCATGTCTACACATATCTTAAATCCCTCCAGGGATGGTGACTCCACCACCTCCCTGGGCAGGCTGTTCCAGTGCCTGACCACCCTCTCAGTAAAGCAGTTCTTCCTAATATCTAATCTAAACCTCCCCTGCCCCAACTTCAGACCATTTCCTCTGGTCCTGTCATCATTCCCTTGGGAGAAGAGGCCAAC
>VXAK01021987.1:150376-162018 GCA_013399435.1 Arenaria interpres
CAGATTGCCCCAAGCCCCATCCAGCCTGGCCTTGAACACCTCCAGGGATGGGGCAGCCACGACTTCCCTGGGCAACCTGTTCCTAGTTGTTCCTAGACTTGTTCCCTCGTGGGGTGATGCGGGATGGCGCGGCGACGCTTTCACTTTGAACTGTAAAGCCCTGTTTTAACTCCCCCATCCAAAGCCGATCCTCCGGCCTGAGCTGTAGAAAGACTTTTCCCCCCCCCGCCCCCGTTGAGTGTCTTGTGGTGAGTGACGTGTTGCCTGTTCCCCTTTGGCAGAGCTCGGCGGTGACGCAGCGCATCAGCCCCTGCTCCACGCTGACCAGCAGCACGGCCTCGCCGCCCGCCAGCAGCCCCTGCTCCACCCTCCCACCCGTCACCGCCACCGGCACCCCCAAGGACTGCACCTACGGGCCCGTCACCAGCCCCACCTCCACGCTGGAGAGCAGGGACAGCGGCATCATAGGTGAGTGGGTCACCCTTCTCCTTCTCACCCTCCTCCACAAGCCGGGTGGGCACGGACCGCCTTGGTTTGACGAGCTTTGTGTTCGTGATCTACACACGTTTGCTAATTAACGGGAGGGTTTTGCGGTACTCAAGTTAATATTGCATTGGCAGAGGCGAGGTGTACCCCTCCGTCTTCCCTTCGTCACAGGTAAAACTACGTAGAGTTGGTGAAAATTGGGATGGCTGAGGTTGATGAGTAAACTGTTTGATTCAAACTTTTGGAACTTGTTTATATGGTGAAAGAGGAAGAGCTTTATCTTCTTCTTCTGCTTTTCCATCCCATCTTCACCTTTTTTGCTTCTCGCGTTCTTTCTTCCCGACACATTTTTGCCTCCTTTAATTCTAGGGAGGTTGTTGACTTTTCTTCTACCAAGTGTTTCTTTTGTCCTGCATCTTCTCCTTCAGCTGCTCTCCGTGCCCGTTTATGACTGTGGGGGTGCTCATTTAGAGAGACACAAGCTTCGTGGTCCAGTAAGGAAGATGGGATGGTCTCAGTGCCAGGCAATGGCTGCATTTGGGGTGCCATCCCTCCTGCTACCTCAGATAATTTCAGAGACGTCTATATTTTCAGCATTCCCTTAAATGCCGTTTGGTCCGTAGCTGTTGTTCTTTATGTCAGAGGAAAGAGGATGGACGATGGCATCACCTTCGTAGTTCAATTGCTGTTGGGCTATGTTATTATAAATATAAAAGACTGATTCCCCTCTGTGCCCCGTGACTGTCACTGCCACCTTATTGGTGACTCTGTGCCTCAAAAGTGACTGCTGCTCTTCAGCTCAGCCTTGGGCAGGAGCCGGATTAAACTAACACATATTTCTGTGAATTTCTGCAGCTGCTGCGGTAGGTGTTTCATTCGAGCGGTTTGCAGGTTGCAAACGTGAAGGGTCTTGAGAAAATACCCTACACAGATGGATTTCTGCTCAATAACCATCAAGGCACAACGGGAGAAAAGTGCTGTGTAACATCAGCCAGGATGGTCCTTGCTTGCTCCTTGTCTTATGTTGAGTATTTCTCCAGCTAAGATGATTTTTGCTTTGCCAACAGTTTATGTAGTGCTTAAAAAAAAAGGGGGAAAAAAAAAGAAAAAAGAAAGGAAGGAAGGTTGATAATTTAGGGAGGTTAGTTTGTACTGGTGATTAATATTTTGCTTGGCTGAGGAGGAAATCTGGGCTTCGCTCGGCTCCTGTCTGCCACAGCAACCTTTGTGGCACTTCTGCCTGCATGAGCTTAAAATGCAAATATGTAAGCTATTCTGAGCTGCATAGCAAAGTAGGTTAATGAATTCTGGGAGAAGTCATTGCGGTATCACACACCCTTCGTCCTCTGCTCACAATGTCCCGCGGTCGGAGCTTTGCCCTGTCCCACGGCAGCCCCTGGGAGCCTGGTTGGGCTGGAGGATCCCGGTGAGTAAAAGCGGACACTTGGTTCCAGCTGGAATCTCACCTCTGGCCGAGCTGTGAATCGGGTCCAGGGCTTGAACGAAGCCTGAAGTGGAGCAGCAGAATTGGGGATAAAGCGTGTCCTCTGCTTTGAGAGCTCCTGTTACTCATGAGGTGTGTCGGTGGGTGCCGCGCTGTCGTGTCGGGCTCCTCTGGCCCTCCTGGATGGTTGGGAGATGCCAACCCAAAGGCGATGAAACCCTGGCGTGCCACAGTTTGGTTTCATCTGGAGTTTCTTGTCCTGGCTTGGGAAAGCCTCCGGAGGACCGGGTGGCTTCTGTGGCACTTGTGTGTACACCTTTGTACACCTGTGTGTCAGGGAAGCATCAGTGTGATCCCCATTCCTGACACGCTAAGGCATTGAAGCTCTTTGCTCAGACTTCTTTCAGTAGGTCTAGAGTAATTAAATTTTAAGTCTGAAACGTTTTCTTTCACCCCTCACCAGGAGGATTCTCTCTTAGAGGTTCTTCTGTTTGGAACTTAGATTTTCCCATGAAAGCTTCGGAAAATAATAGAAGGTGGCTTATCCCAAGGCTATGTTAATGTATCCCAGATGGAAAAGTCATGCAAAAATATGTTGGTGAGGAGTAGGGGAAGCACTTTTCAAGGCTTTCAAAAAGCAAGACTTTCCTCTGCTGGTGTTTGCGCTCAAAGGAAAACAAGAGCCTCTTTTTCCCCTTCTTTCCTCCCCCCCTTTATTTTGACAATAACGTTTTCAACACCTTCTTATTCTGGCACGCGATAGAAGCTGGACAGCTGTAACAAATTGCTGGGAAGATGGTCTTCTCCAGTCATACTTTCCAGCAGTGAAAAAAAATGGGGAAGTTTTCCACTCAGTCTGTATTTCTGCCCCTTCCCTGGCCTCCGGCAGCCAGAGGTCAGCGGGAGCGAGGGGAGGCTGTTTCCCCGCGGGAGGAGGATGCTCATTACCCTCCTGTCGGGATGGGAACTGGGGGTGCAACGACTTTGCAAGGTGCTCTCTGCGTGACACCAATTCCCTTGGATTATTTTCGCTGCAGAACGGAGCAGACAGATTGTCCCCCTGTGGGGAGCAAAGGCCACCCCCGCGTCTTGCCCTCCCCTTTGGGGACGCATCGGCTCCTTTCTGTCTGGAGGGTCGGGGACCCGGTTTCCCTTTGGGTTGCATTCCTCGGTTATTGGGTACGGACCTCGTACGCACGTCCCGTGCTGGGTTTGTTCTCTGCAGGGATGACGTGGAACCTCAAAAGTGTAAATCTGTTGGAGATTTCCTTGTCAAAACTACTTCTGGTTTTCTGCCATTTTTATGTGTAGAATAAGAGTGAACATTTCCCAAGGTGTTTTATGTTTCCTGAGTCATGGTCCCTCCTCCTCCCAAATAAGTGATTTAAGCAGTAAGCTCATTAGGTCCAAGAAGGTGTGTTTTTATAATAGGCAGCTCCAATATATTTCTTGATAAAAATTATGCTTTTGGGAAGATCTCTTGATCTTTGCCACCGATCAGTCCTGAGCTGCAGCAAGGAGCGCCTCCAAATCATGAACCAAATCACCTCACGATCATGAATCGCCACCGGATTTCATATTTTAAAAACATAGAGGCTTTAACCTGTGTCCCTGAAGGTTAACGTGCTATTTGTAAATTATTTGAGAATTAGCAAAGGACAGAAAGCAGTTAATCAAGGTGGGAAGTCGATCCTTACACCGTTATGCATAATTGCTTCTCTCGGTGTGTTTCTGCTTAGCATAAAATGGTTTTGTACATTAAGCTCATTTTAGGTTCCTCTATTGCTAGACACAGCATTAATTTGTCAAAGTTAAATCAGAGCGTGTCTCTTCAGACTCTGAATTGCTGCATTAAGAGCGTAGCTGGTCGCTGGGGTGGATAGAAGGGGCATTTCGGTGTTTTAATCTGGATGTAAAGGCCAAATCTGAAGCGGGCAGGTTTTCTCTGATGACTTGTACTTTGGGAGTTATTCCTGGCCATTTGTATGTCACCTCTTACATAATTTCAATTATTAGAGAACGAGCGTGTCCTCTCTCTCATCTGCACAGCACGGGGACTGTTTCGTGCTTCCGATGACTTTAATAAATGCGGGGTTAGAACAAACTCATTTTGAAATTTTAGATTCCCTACAGTAAAGGGAGGTTCGGTCTGCTTGCGTTGGAAGGGTGACAAAAACCAGTACAAGGGCCAGATCTTCACATTCGGACGCTCTTATTCGTTAAAGAAAAGAAATGGGGAGGAGGAGAGAGGAGGTGAGCCAAGAAGAGAGATAGGAGCAAGTCAGCCCTTTCTCCTGGAAGCCACTAAATCCTTTCCGTGTAACACAGAATGGCTGGTGAAAATTGCTGACCTGACTTTAACCTCTGAATAGCTCCCAGGGTTTTTTGGCTCTCGCTGTGTAAAAGCAGCCAACTGTTAATGTTCAAAACCCGCTACTGAAAAGAAAACTGGATGGAAGAATCACGTGCTGCTGCGGGAGAACTTTGCGCTTCGCGTCCCCGCAAAAGTGGACTGTAGAGTTCTGCTGCTTGAGCGCCACAGAATATAAGAAGATGTCCAGCAATCGTCATGCAAGGCTCTAAAATAAACCTGAAAACATTTCTTGCCGCTGTGTAAAGCTTACCCGAGTGCTGGGCTTGCTCAGGCAGCACTTTGTCATTTAGCAGCATCCCAAGGGTATGGAAAGAAGGGTTGGTTTCGTGCTGGATCTTCCTGCAGAAGGGCTGTTGTTTGCTCTGATACGGAATGGGGCCTCGCTTTTTCTTGTTGTGGAGTCCTGTGATCAACACTGTATTCACGGAATCAGGGAATTGTTGGAGTTGGAAGGGATCTCTGGAGATCCTCCAGTCCAACTCCCCTGCCAAAGCAGGGCTGCCCAGAGCACATCACTCAGGAGCATCCAGGCGGGGCTTGAAGATCTCCAGAGAAGGGGACTCCACNTCCTCCTTCAGCCCACCCTTTAGATCCTTGGAAGCATCAATAAGGTCTCCCCTCAGCCTTCTCTTCTCCAGGATAAAGAGCCCCAGCTCTCTCAGCCTTTCCTCATCAGGGAGATGCTCCAATCCCTCCATCATCTTTGTTGCCTTACGCTGGACTCTCTCCAGTAGTTCCCTGTTCCTCTTGAACTGGGGAGCCCAGACCTGGATGCAGGATTCCAGTTGTGGCCTCCCCAGTGCAGAGTAGAGGGGGAGAATGACCTCCCTCCACCTCCTGGCCACACTCTTCCCTGTTCCCCACTTAATTGTTGGGGGGATCATGTTGAGCAGGGAAATAGGTATGATGTTAAAAGGAGCTTACAGGGAAAGCAGTGAGCTGCCCAAATCCTCTTGCCCCGCTGCCGTGGGGATGTAGATGGGTCTAACGCCATGGGGAGCAGTTGCCTTCACTTTTTTTGTGCAGTTTTACAATGAAAAACAACACGTAAAGGACCCCCGTCCCCTCCTGGCGGTCCCAGGCGTGTAGCTTTTTTCATGTTCTTTTTTTGGTGGTTTTTTTTTCTCTGACTCGTGAGCTTTTATTAAGCTGCCGCTTTCTACAGATTTATGTGTTGGTGGGTTAAAAATAGGTTTGTTAATAAATTCATCTGGAGTGCGTGCTAAGCAGAATAGATACTGCTGACAATAAAACAAGATAGATCTGTTTGCAAGTTTAACTGCTTTGGGAAAGGAACAAAGAGCAGCTCGAAAGGCACATCAAGATAAATTTAACTCAGGTTAAATATTTTTGTGATCTTACAGCTAAAGCATTCGAATTCTGACATTCTCATCAGTATTGTGAAATGCTCTCTTAATAATGAATAAGATTTCTAAGAATTACAGATCTTATTTTAAATCTAGCCGGCTTCCATTTGGGCTCATTCCCCAAAGGAGGAGCTCCCTGAAAAATGTCTAATATCGATGAATAATGAGCTTTTGTTCACAAATGCACCTGCGTGTTGCAGGTGACGGGGCTGACCGTTTGGGAGGTGAAGAGGGAGGCTCTTTATCAGGCGTCTCATCAGCTCTGGGGCAAAATCAGTGGGGTCACAGAATCCCGACGGGACGAGATGCAAAGGGACACCACCTCGGAATCCCAGTTCAGTTCTTTCTCCAGTTCAGTAAAAGGACAAATTCAGCAGGAAGGAAATGCGTGCGTGCACGTGTGACACGATTCGTGGTCAAAGTCGGGGTGAGAAGCCATGAAGTCCTGGAACTTAAGCCACTGAGGCATCAAGGGTTGGGTTTGGCACCAAAATCTGGCCCTTAAATACTGGATGGATAATGGGTCAGCTACAGGTGTTTGTTACGTTACTCCGTTAAAAAAAAGGAGAAAGAAGACTGTTTCTAGCCGACGGAAGCGGCACAGGACAGATGTTCTATTCAGACTGTGAAATTCGCTTCAGTTTATGGTCCAGCCTGGGAGATGGCAAGAAAATTGAGTGAAAAATTGAAAGAAAGAATAAACTGAAGCGACAGATGAGAAGAGAGCTAGGGGAAAATGCAGGGTTGTCAACTCCCACGGTGTTATTTTGGATACTGCGATAAGTGACTTTTCTTTAATGTTTTCGCTGTTGATGGTGTGAGATTAGCTTTTATTTTAAGAGCAGTAAGATTTTAACCTTCGGGGTTATGAAAAGCTTCACAATGATCCAAGCTTGCCCAAGAAGTTAATGCCAAATATATGAATATCTTCCCTCCCCTTGTGCGCACACCCCCACACATGCCTCCTTTCTGCTTTCTTGTTTAAATCTTAGAATTTAAAACCAGTTTCAAGACTTAAAAAAAGGAAGAAAAATTGTCCTTGCTGATGGCAAGGAGGAAAAGAATGGTGAAGTGATGTTGGTGAGGCGGGCGAAAATAAAGAAGGATCCAAAATGGTGAAAGGTGGACGATGCGGAGAGGGCAGTGGGGCAAGGCGGCCACGGGAGTTGATTTAGGGTTAAAGGGATGTGTGTGTGCAGAACACATTTTTTAATGAAACTTTAACAACTCCACAGTTAAAATCCCTTGTTTCCCTGTGCCTGCCACATGGGAGAGGTGTGGGTTTGTGGATGGGGTTGGGCAAGCAAAGGAGCGTGTGGCTTGTGGCCACTTCTGCGGCTCAGAAAGCCCTTCTCCGTAATCAGTGCGTCCCTCTCGCTGCGCTGTTACCCCAGGGGTGCGTGTGTGGTTCTGTAAGAGGGATACCTTTAAATAACGGCTCTTGGGAGCATGTGGGGTTTTTTTTATGATGCTTTGGTAAATCAGCCATCAAGGATCGCTACCTCCGTGTTAGATCTGGAACCTTTTCAACAGCTTCCTCTCATGCTTACAACAGTGGGCTGTGCTTAAAGCCATTCGTTACCACAAGTGATAAATGGCAGTTCATAAACTAAAGCTTCGCTGCTCTGCTCTGTCCCACGAGCAGGGCGTTTGCAGTGAGTTGTGCTCTGATGGTGGGACTTGTCGTGTGTTGAAATGCTCTTTTACCCAGCCCGAACTTTTCTGGTCCCAGCAGCACAGGTAGGAGCCCTTGGAGGCATTCATACCGTTCTTCATCCCGCTTGTCAGCCGGGGCAGCGGGGAATTCAGATTTAGAACGGCACGAATATCGGGTCAGCATGATGCTACCGTCAAGGTATTTTTCATTAGGCTTCAAGACCTTTTGTGTGCTTACCGTGATTTATAATACCTCGAGGCTTGAAACAGAAATGGGTTTTCCCGTTTAATCTGTCTTTTTACAGGATTGTTTCTATGAATTAAGGTAGTGATTTTTATTTTTTTTCCCCTGTATTGGAGACCGGTGTTGGAAGAGAAGTTGTAAGAGCCGTGTGAGTTTTGAGCTCAAGGCTTTTGAGCAGGGCAGACTTAGGATTTGGGGTTGGTTTTTTTTTGGCATGGAGAAGCCTTAAACTTGCTGGCTGATGGTGTTCGGAGAGAATAATGTTCTTCTAAAAGCTCCAGGGGGCTGTTGGAGCCTGGGTTGCCTGTGAGTGCCCGATGCTGCCACCCTCCCTCGGGAAAGGTTTGGGTTCACACTTTCTGCTTGCCACGTTTTTCTGTTCGGCAGCCGAGCTCCCCGGAGCGGTGTGGGGCTCCCCGGAGCGGTGTGGGGCTCCCCGGAGCGGTGTGGGGCTCCCCGGCTGTATTTAGGTGTATCCTTCTGTGGCTGGGTTTACGAAGGCTAATGTAGATTAGGGTAAAACATTTATTTTGCTCCTTGCCAGCTCGTAGATGTTCGCTAGGACAGCTCTAATGCGATAAGGCGAGTGATGTTTGAGTGTGTCACTGGGGAGGAGTGACTCGAGGTTCACTTGCAGAGTTTGCACGAGTGGTTTTAAGTACCCAATTTCAGCGCAACATCGGATACTGTGCCGCAGTTAATTCTTTAAAGCAACACAATCCCTATTTCCTACTTGAGACATTATAAATCTTTACATATAATTAACATTACAGCTGTTGGTCATCATAAAGTGGCAACTATAGAAAACTGCTTTCTCCTGCCGTTCCCTCTGAAAGGTGAACGTAGAGGTTGACATTTCCCAGGCATGATCTCTGCCTCGGGGGGAATTGGATGGGATGGTAAACCCCCCCCTCGCGTGTTTGACTCCAGACAAGCACAGTTGAAAGCCTCACGCCCCAGGGCACAGGCCAGCTTGCAACTAAATGAGAAATTGTATTTACCACCCTGTAAATACATGAAACTCTCTGAGCAGCGTGGCACTGCCCGCAGTGACATCTACGGTGCTGTCTTGGCTGAACTGCCGCTCTCATACACTTCTGGTTTTTTTTCCCCAAGAAAGAAAAATGTATTTTAAACCACGTTATTTGCAAAAAGTTCTAATCAAAATGTTTCACCGAGGGCAGACGAGCCAAGTTCGAAAATGAAAGCTTGACGTAGGCAAGTCCTCTGCCGAGGAAAACGCAGGCGTGAAGGGTGAGCGCTAAAGGCAAGGTGGGACCGAAAAGTGACTCCAGCGTCTGGAGCGTGTCCCCTCCTGGCATCAAAGGCCACGTGTGGTCAGAGGTGCCCGGGCTGTGATGCTGGAAGCTGGTGCAGGTGGTGCTGGTGCAGAGGGTGGGGTAGAAATCCTCGGAGAAAGCCGCGGGGGGGTTGCGAAGGGGCAGCGCCGCCTGCACCCCCTCGTCTGAGGGGCTTGCCCTGGTATTGGTCATTAGTGTGTTTTGCAGCGCTCAGGTGGTGTAGAAGCATCCAATTCTGTCTGTGTTCATATTAAATAGTGTGGGACTGGGTGACGGTTGAGACTGGAGATACTGGAGATATGTATAAAAATATATAGCCCCCTCCCCACCCCTGGTGAGGGGTCTGGAGAACAAGTCACACAAGGAGAGGCTGAGGGAACTGGGCATGTTTAGTTTGGAGAAGAGGAGGCTGAGGGGAGACCTCATTGCCCTCTACAACTCCCTGAAAGGAGGGTGTAGAGAGGTGGGGGTTGGCCTCTTCTCCCAAGGGAATAATGACAGGACCAGAGGAAATGGTCTGAAGTTGGGGCAGGGGGGGTTTAGATTAGATATTAGGGAGAATTGCTTTACTGGGAGGGTGGTCAGGCACTGGAAGGGCCTGCCCAGGGAGGTGGTGGAGTCGCCATCCCTGGAGGGATTTAAGAAACGTGTAGACATGGCTCTTCAGGGCACGCTCTAGTGCCCGAGATTGTTGGTTTGTCTCTGTTTGTGGTTTGATTGTGTGGGTTTCTTTTTATTTCTCTTTTTTTCTTTTTTGTGGTTGGGCTCGATGATCTCAAAGGTCCCTTCCAACCATGAGGATTCTATGATAGACACCTCTATATTTATACACACCTGGTGTTATATAGGTCTATAGAGAACCCCAGCTCTTCCTCTGGGCTGTCAGGTTCCGCACGCTCAGGTTGTTCTTTCTGGCTGGATTCAGCAGCGAAGGGAGCCTCACGTAAAAGCGTGTTCTCTCCTGACATCTCTGCAGCCCTCCCCATGTCCCGGCGTGCTCCTGTGGTGGTGGCTGAACGTGTCCCATCACGTACTGCTCGCTGGGTATCGTCTGCCGGAGACTGCGGGTTGAGAGATCTGCCTCTCAGCAGAGGGCTTAAGGCAAAAATTCCTGCTTTTTGATGGATTGGAGGTCATCAGTTTATCTTTCCCGAATTTAGAGCATGCTGTCTGTTAAGAGGTTGCATTTTTTTGAGCTGTTGGTTCCATTAGGTACCCTTGGGTTTAAAAATTGACAAATTATAGAATGGTTTGGGTTGGAAGGGACCTTTAAAGATCACCTAGTTCCAATCCCCCTGCTTTGAGCAGGGACACCTTCTAGTACTAAGTTAGTTGCTCAAATCCCCATCCAACCTCACCTTGAACCCTTCCAGTGATGGGGCATCCGCAGCTTCTCTGGGCAACCTGAGCCTCACCACCCTCACTGCAAATAATTCATGGGACCCATAAGGTATTTTCTGGCACTGTCTGAAAGGCCATTTGTTTCTTTTTTAAACCTGGTATTAAAAAAGGGTTAATTCTGTCATCTCCATCAGTGTGGCAATTCCATTGTCGTTTTCCAGTCTTCAGTGGCGGGGATGCTCTGTGTCCCCCCGGGGACAGGGTTCTCCTTCTCCCAAGGCTTTGTCACCCCTCATCCTGCAGAGCCCTGAGCGTGTCCCGTGAGCCGAGATGTTTCCTGTGATGGAAACCTCAGAGACCTGGTTTGTTACACATGGGTTAAGCCGAGTCCATGAATGCTCCTGCGGCCCCTTTTAGCAGTGACACAGTTTAAACAGTGCCACGTATAATTGGGGTCCGTGGGGACTTTTCGCCGTGGGGCTGTGTTGGCCAGAGTCGTGGTCAGGGACTGCAGAGCAAAGAGGGCTCAAAGGATGAGCACAAAATACTTGGTGTCTGGTTTAGATATTCAATCTCTAACCCAAGGAGTAATATCAGAAGGAATCTTAACGTGAGAGTCAATTTTTAGTATAATCTGATATTCTGGTGCTCTGCTCCTGTGTTCTACATATACAAAAATCTGCTCGACAATAGAAGTGTGGCCAGCGATGTCATCATGTTAGTTTGTAGCTGTTGTTGCCTGTTTCCGTCGGCTTCTCTGCATCTGGATTAAGGCCCCAAATATTTTTAACGTTTAGGTATAATTTAGATACATTAATGATGCAAGAGGAGTCCTGTTGTGACTGTGGGTAGGCTTCATCCCGAGGGTGGGTCTTCATTCCCCAGACAACCCTCTGAAGAGATTATTGCTGTAAAGCACAGTTAATCCCCCGTGGGGGCCAGCACAGGAGATGATGGGGATGATGGGGAGCTGAACTCAGACACCCAAACCGTCTGAGCACAGACCCTGGCCGAGGATACCCTCTGCAGCCCTGGAAAGTCAAGAGTATGAATAAGGCAAATTTGCAGAAATAATGTTATTTTGCAGATTTCCTTCTGGTTGTGGAGACTGATGGGCTTGATCCTTCTGGGGGCTGAGATGAAGTTCTTTCTGCCCATGGAATGGAATAGAATGAGAATTCAGCCTGGAGGAAAGGAGGCTGAGGGGAGACCTTCTCGCTCTCTCCAACTCCCTGAAAGGAGGGGGTAGCCAGGGGGGGTCGGTCTCTTCTCCCAAGGAACGGGCGATGGGACAAGAGGAAATGGCCTCAAGTTACGTCAGGGGAGGTTTAGAATCATAGAATCATCTAGGTTGGAAGGGACCTTTAGCCATCAACCTAACTCTGATTAAAAAATTATCAAACCGTAACCATACAAAAGAACCCCCCAC